>JANUWF010000834.1:0-37270 GCA_026120185.1 Voacanga thouarsii | reverse complement strand
ATACAACATGCTATAATGTACACTAAGTAATGTTGAGACCATTTTTGAGAAAAACACCATTTAAACTTATGTTTGACAAAACTCTATCAATCTCCTATTTTAAAGTGTTCGTGCTGCAAATATTTTGTTCTTAATACCCGAGACAATCTTGGAAAATTTAATAGCAAATCTGATGAGGCTATATTTCTTGAATACTCTTCTAATAAAAAGGCATATAGAGTGTACAATAAAAGAACTCTATGTCTGGAAGAATCTGTATATATTATTTTTTATGAATCTAACATTTATGCTCCAATGAAAGATGATGATGATGTAGGAGGTTCAAAGAAAGTAAGGAAAGACCAACACAAAGGACCACCGCTAGATACTTATGCAAAAGAAGAAGAAATTAAAGAACAACAAGCTGAACAAATAAGGCAACAAATTGAAGAATCCATGGATCAACAATTACCAAAGGATTGGAAATACAAAATCGATCATCTAAAAGAATAAATCATTGGTGATCTAAGCTATAGAGTTAAAACTAAATGGTATTTCATGGATAATTTTGCCCTTCTCTCAAGTATAGAACCTAATAGTATTGATGTAGCACCGCATGATGAATTTTGGATGATTGCAATACAGGAAGAACTAAACCAATTTGAAAGAAATCAAGTTTGGAAACTTGTCCCTAGACCACTTAATCATCCGATTATTAGGACCAAGTGGGTATTTAGAAATAAACTTGATGAAAATGAAGTCACGTTAGAAATAAAGCTAGACTGGTCACCCAAGGATTCAATCAAGAAGAGAGCATTGATTATGATGAGACATTTGCTCCCATTGCTACATTAGAATCTATAAGAATACTTCTTGCTTTTGCTTCCTTCAAAAATTTTATGCTATATCAAATGGATGTTAAGAGTGCATTTCTAAATGGTTTTATTGAGAAGGAGGTATATGTAGAACAATCTCCAGATTTTATTCATGAGTACTTTCCAAATCATGTTTTCAAACATTCAAAAGCTTTTTACGGGTTAAAACAAGACCCACGAGCTTGGTATGAAAGGCTTAGTGGATTTTTTCTTTCAAAAGGTTTTTCAAGAGGCTTGATCAATACCACTTTATTTATCAAATTTGATAAATTTGGTGATCTACTTATTGCTCAAATTTATGTTGATGATATCATTTTTAGTGCCACTAATAATTCTTTGTGCAAGATGTTCGCTAAGACAATGCAGAAGAATTCGAAATGAGCATGATGGGAGAACTAAACTTCTTTCTAGGACTCGCAAATTAAGCAAACCAAGGATAGGATCTTCATAAATCAAGCTATGTATATCAAGGAACTGCTCAAAAGGTTTGGTATGAACGAAGCCAAAGAAATCCGCACACCTATAAAACTTAACAAAGATGAAAAAGGTAAGAAGGTAGATGAACATAAGTATAGAGGTATGGTTGGAAGCTTACTCTATCTCACCGCTAGCCTGGCTAGATATTATGTTTTTAGTTTGTCTCTCGTGCTCGGTTTCAATCATGTCCAAAGGAATCACACCTATGTGCAATGAAACACATCCTTCGATATCTAATTAGCACATATAATTATGGCTTATGGTATCCTCACACTAGCATATTTGATCTTATAGGATACACTCGATGTGGATTATGCGGGGTGTAAAGTAGAAAGAAAAAGCACAAGTGGCCATTGTCAATTTCTTAGACACTCTCTAGTGTCATGGCACAACAAGAAGTAAGTATGTGTATCCTTATCCACAACCGAGGCCGAATATATTGCAGACGACAGTCTGTTGTACACAAATCTTGTTGATGAAAAATACATTGCTTGATTTTGGTCTGAATTTTAATTGCGTACCTATATTATGTGACAATATAAGTGCTACCAATCTAACTAAGAATCATGTTCAACATTCTAGGACCAAGCATATAGAAGTTAAACATCATTTTATCTGTGATCATGTGCTTAAAAGTGATGTGTGTGTTGAATATATTTCAACTAATGAACAACTTGCCGACATCTTTACAAAATCTTTGGCCGAAGAAAGGTTCAAAAACCTGAGAAGAGGTTTGGGAATTATAAAAATCACATAACTGACTTGTTTGCACTAGTTTTTTTTATCTTGTAGAATCACTGAAGATAAAGCTTTTGGATGCAGCATTTTGAGTCCAAAACCCACCTCCAAAACTCACCCCTGAAGAAGTTCCGTTTGGATGTATATTTCGGATTGGGCTTGAATCCAAACCGAAATCATCTTTGATGCTTCGTATTTCCTTTTAAAATAATTGCTTCCATATTTTCATTTTTGAATTTCAAAATGCTTGTGCTTTTCTCAAGACAGCTTTTTGAAATCTCTTATGAAAGTAGCTTTTTCAATGTACTTTTATCGCAGCTTTTCTAGGTACTCACAAAGGACTTTCTCTTCCTTCTCTCTTCCAAACTCGGAACCGACAATTCCTCACTCTTTCTTCCTCAAAATCCTCTAAGTTCTTCCTCTTTGAACAACCGAGTGTCAAAGCCCTCATCTTCTCAATAAAATGTAAAAAACAAAATCAACCACACCGAAACCAAAAAAGGTCCGAAAAATAACTCCAATGATGAAGAAGAAGTCTTCAACAATGAACAAAGGAAAAGAAATCGCTCCGCATTTCTCGGCTCGCATTACGACTCCTCAAAATCATCACTAGGACAAGAGAGTTCCAAGACTCAAGTACTTCGATTTTTAGATTCAAAAAGTGAGTCGGATTATAATGATTGGGTCTCAAGAAATAGAACCGTGATTATTGGATATCGAGTAAATCCATCATCTTTCTTGAATTTCTTCAATGTGTTGAATATGTTTGAATCCGTTGGTTGGGGTAGTTTAGTATCTATCGATGAAAAATTGTTTACCTCACTCATTTGGGAATTCTAACTAACCTGAGGAAAGGACAACTTGAGGAAACCGGAGAAGGGTTTATGATTAGATGGTACACTTCTAGAGTTGGGGGAAAGAATATTAAGTTCAACCACCATTTGCTTAATAGAGTGTGTGAAGTTAGAGATGGAAGAATTCAGTATTTTGAACCGAATAAATTTCCAAAGGGAGCTGACATGTTTAATGTAAAGAAGTTTAAACAAATGTTTGCTGGTGGAAGGAGTTTCAAGAATTCCAGTGACAAAAACACCAAGTGGCTAAATAGAGAAGGTAGGATCTTACACTATACGGTCTCAACCATGGTGGTCTCAAGTTTTGGTCACAAAACCTCCATTAACATAATGCAAATGGTGATTATGTTAGCTTTGGCTTAAGAAAGGCAAATAAGTTTTAGGTTCCTAGTTGCCAAGTTGATGTTGCGTACAAGAAACACCTTTAGCAAGGCCCCGTCGTATGGAAATTTGTTAACAAAAATTTTCGGATAATTTGATGTTGATTTAAATTCAATCCCTTGTGCACCATAAAAAATGAATATATATGTATATATATATATATATATATATATATATAGCTTGGAGTCCTTTGAGTGCATAGGATATATAAGGATGGGAAATGAATAGAAGTTGCTCCGCGATAGCGTATGGTAAGGAAAGGGGAAGATTGTTGAAAGTAAAAGTCGAACGGAATATGCCTCTTTCCGTTGGAGCGAAAAGAAAGATTGAGGTAGAACGTCAAGAAGTATCCTCTGCCAAAGGGAAAGAGCAGGCTCAGGACAAAGGATTATCTGAAAGTATTTTGGATGCTATCAATTCTCTGGCTATTAAATTGGATGGCCTTAGTTCGGAAATTCAAACTCTTGGAAATAGAGTGATCGTGGTGGAGAAGAAGGTAAGAACAGATGAACCGGTGTCTCGCTCACAAGCACCTGCTCCAGCAAAGGAAACAACAGCCCTTGAGGAAGAAACTGCATAAGAACAAACTGGTGAGGAAGTGACAGTTACAGCACACGACAAAGAAAAATCCCCACATCAAAAAACTATAGCACCCCCCGCCTTCTCTAAACCTCATGCCTTATCTGGGAAGAGACAAAAATATGTGGTGGTTAAGAGGAAATCAAGTAGGATTACTGGCCAACACTCTTGAAAAAGTGCCGAGTCGAAGATTGAAATACTTCACATCTCCTGATTAACTAAATTAGTAGGTTGCACTCTAGCTGACCTCAACCCAGACTAAAATCAATTCTCACTGATATCTTGAACAATCTTAAATTTCATTTTTAGCATCTAAATAATTTATTTTCTGTCTTTTAACGAGCATCTCTTCTTACCTTATGAATGCTTCATATCCATATACATCCTTTTCCCTGCTTTATTTATATTACTTCTTATTTTCATTAATGACAAAATGGGAGAAAATGATATTCATTGGATTGTTCTTGTTATGCTTGGATTATGATTATTATGCTTGCCTGTTTTACTTATGCCTAAGGATTGTTATGCTCACCTATTTTACATATACCTGCCTATTGTGATTGGGTACTGCCGGGTAAATTACTGGTTATGATTGGATAAGTGCTGACTTCGCTAATTGTGCTGTGATTATTATACTGATCAGAAAAGAATGAAAAAATTCAATTGAGTACCTATGTGGTATTGTGCTATGCTCTCTATGGCTAATTGTTAATAATGCACTAGTGATTGACTGATTGACAGTCTTTGAGTAGTAAACTAACGTGAGTGAAACTTTGTGCTCGAATTGATGTTATGCACTAAAATATTGTCTCCGAACCTGGCTAAGGTCCCGTAATTCTCTCTATGAAATTCATGACAAGATTTGGATAAACTACACGATATGAAAATTTATGTTCTGTGATCTCAATTTGCTGATGTCCAAAAAGGACACCAATTTGATATCCTGACTGTCGTCAAAAGTGCTCTCTTCAGGAATAAAGGTATCATTAAGACTAGAGCCATTGGTTTTTTTTTTTTTTTTTTTTTTTGAAGTTATTGATATAATTCTATGACATATTCATTGATAAAAATCTCAGATAGTTAGATAGGTATTCTGATATTGCATAACACTTTCCTTAATGATTAAAACTCTTTGAGAAAACTAGGACAGATCAAAATTCTGTGAATCCATTATCTCTCGCATCATGACGGGGGGAGTTTTGGACACATACTCTCTTGATAAAAAAGTTAAGTCTAAAGATATGTTCTTTTAAAGGAATTAGTTTCTGTCTAAACTACATGTTATTTTGGACACAGAGTTTAGCTAACCAAAACTCAAATTCCGAAAAGTTCCATACTCTCCTTCACCAAGTTTTGGATGCACATTTTGGACGTACAAATGTGACTCCAGTTTTCTCTCATAATTTACAAATATTCATATATGCACACATTAAGGGGGAGCATCTCATCTAATGATTTATTTGTTATACTCTCTTCTATACCTATTTATAAAATAGTTGCAGTGGCTATTCTTTTAATGAATAGTCATGTGATGGAAGGAAGGAGGATATAGAAGTAAGTTGGGTCACAGGCTCATTGAGCCATGCTTTTGAGTATATGCCTAAAATCCTTACCTTAAACTTATAAGCTCTCTTTGAGTCCTATAAATAGAGAGTACACTTATTGAAAAATTTCTTATTTCTCTTGGTCTAAACATATCTGTACTGTACATATCATTGTTAATTATATATCACAATCTCATCAAGTTTGTCATCACTCAAAAAGGGAGAGATTGTTAGCCCTAAGAGCAGTCTCTTGTGTTTTGACTTATGACAAACAATGATGAGGACTAACACGTTTGATTTACCTGTTATAGGACATGTTTGACCTCAAGTCTTCCAAGACATTCAAATAGGATTTCTAAGCAACTCTTGAAGCTATAGAAACTGAAAATAGAAAATCAAGAAGAAGATCAAGATTGAAAGATTGCAAATCAAAAGAATCCAATATGAAAGAACCTTATACTAGGAATCCTTGTTAAGGTATCTCTCTGTGTAAATTCCTATGCCCTCTTTACCTTTTAATTCAGTTTAATTCCATCAAGAGGCACTAAAACAAAATATTTCAAAGTTTTAAAATCCTCAAAATTTTGGATTGAGCGTTTTGGGTGACCCTGCATCCAGAAGCTACGTCCAAAACTCTGTAAACTGTATCAAATCGATTCTTCCTGAAAAAATGCCCATTTGGACTTTCCTTTTGGATGCGCCGTCATCCGAAACAAGAGTCCAAAACACTAGTAAATCCGACAAGTGAAAAATAACCGTTTTATAGCTGTTGGTACTTTAGTTTATGTCTCTATATAAGACCTCTAAACTCCATTTGAAAGAAAATTTTGTCCTCTCCTTCTAAGAAACACTCTTTCTCTATTAAAAAAAAAATAAAAAAATCTCCTTTATCAAAGTGCTTCAAAGTGAAATCTAATTGTCTTAATGGTAGTTTGTGCTTGTTCTTGGTGCGTATCTGCTCAAAGAAGTGAGCTATTTTAGTTCCATTTATCTTCAATCATTTTTGTGTACCAAGGTTGTGGTGTAAAACCTATTTGGAGTGAACCTTGATTTGTTGATTGATTGAGAAGTTTTGAAAAATCAATTGTGGTGATCCTCTCTTGCATATAGTACAAATTGATTCCATTGAGTTAGCTAAATGAAATCTGGTTGAAAATCCTTTAAGTGTGAGCTTAAGGTAGTTGATGTAGATCTTGGTAGATCGAACTATTATACATTCCGTGTCACATTTCTCTCGCATTTACTCTCGGCATTTATTTTCGAATAATCTTACAAACCGTCCGTGCTCGGAATCTCTTAGTTTCTTAAAGAAATTTTTAAAGGTGTTCACAAACCCATTTTCAATATAGCATTAATTACATTGTGCTTCTTATCTCAATCTAAACCTAGATATTTCTTAAAGTTTCTTTGAATAGCTCTCTCTCGTTGCAAGTGTTGTTGGTCAAAAACTTGAAGAACATTTCTAGTCTGCAAAATAGATTTCTTAAAAATTTGAGTTTGCCAAAAACCTTATTCATCCCCCTTCCCCTAAGGTTTTTCAGCTATAGTTTGTAGAATGATTTGTATTTAGTAATTTATGTATGGATGTATTGTATCTTTTGGAGTTTGTACAATGATTTGATTTAAGGTCCTTCGTCTAGATGTACATTGACTAAAGGGTTTATTACAATTTACCCCCATTAAGTTAGAGAATAGTGATAGTTTAATATCACAAGTTGTAAAAACAAGTACCAAAGGTCCATTGATCGTTAATCGATTACGACACTGACCAACGAACTTACTTTTTTAATAAAATATCTATTTTTACCAATTTCAATTGTCTTTTTTTATATATACTTTAGAATCCCAAGATTAATTATTTTATGCTAATTTTGCTTCTTTTACTCCATCAATTATTATCCCACCAATTCATCTACCCTTGTTCGAGTTTCATTCCAAATTTTTTGCATTACAAGCTGTTGATTTGTATATATGTGATTTTGAAATTTAATATTATTTATATGAACATTAATTGTGTCTATAATATGAAGTTTTAAGAGGTCGTATTTTCAATAATAATTATAATTAAACCTAACATTTCATAGAAAAATAATTTTTTATATGGACGTACATGAAAAATATTATAATTCTAATTGTTTTTTTTTCCCCCTCATGATAAAAAGGAAGAAAGGAAAAGAAAAAAAAAATGATTAGCACAAGGTTATACTTGAGTACACCGTGACTAAATTTATTTCAACAAAAAAAAAATGATTAAAACAAGGTTATACTGGAGTATACCTTGACTCAAGTTGTTTCAACTCCCATGGTGTTTCTTAAGAAAATAACAAAAAAACAAAATGAGCCCATTGAGAGTTTTTTCATCAACATATTACGAATTTTTAATTAAAAAATAAAAGTATTATAACTTTTTATTCTTTTCTAAAATTATAGAGACAATTTCACAAATAAATATTATTTGTTTGTATTAAAGTCAGATAATAAAATCAGGATCTAATAGCAAGATCATATAATTAATATGGACAAAATAAACATTTGATTGCAATAGTAATTTTTGTTAGTCAATATCGTTATTAACTAACGGTCAATAGACATCTAGTGCTTTTTTAACAATTTGTGATATTAAAATGTCATTGCCTCCTAACGTAATGGGAGGTAAATTGCAATAAACGCTTGTGGAAAATATACAAGGAATTGTAGAATGCTTTCGGAGTGACAGGTGGTAAATTCCTATAGTGACATATGGTTGAATTCGAATGCACGATATATGTTTCCAAGGTCCTATTCTAAAATCCACCTCTGTGAAATTTATGAAGCTTAATTGTTAACGTTGGTATTTAATACAGAGATAAACATATAAGTACATTTTATCCAAAGAATAACTTAAAACAAAATGTCCCGTACAATGTATGGGCATTAAATTATTATTTATATAGTTCACTAATTTTTTATTTTTTGAGTAACTATTTCTAGAAAAAAAAGCTAATTTTTTTAATGATAACCAATTTGGTTATAGGTAATTGTCATTTTTTCTTTTTTTAAATTGATCAGTATGGATTGACGGTCATTAATCGATTTTGGTATTTAGTTTTATTTCTGGTGGATAATCCATTGTTGTCACTCCTTAGCGTAGCGATTTTCTACTGGCAGCAGCAGGATGACTCCACAAGCTCTATTTGTTGCGTTTGCAGAAGTTAACTAGGAACTTAAATTTAGAGGCAAATTATATAAAAAAAATTAAATTTCTTTAAAATTTTTTTGCAGGGGTGAAAGATATAATTTTTAAAAAGATTTTTCAAGTATTTTTAATTTTTAAAGAATATAAAAATTTTTAAAAATTTTATTGCGTTCAATTTTAATTGATACTTGATCATAATTATTTTCTTTTACGCAAGGTGGGCATTGGGATTTGGCCACACATAAGGAATTTAATTAAATTGGAAGATGGGAAGAAGCATTCTAGCAATGGTGAATCGATCGTTTCAATGCCAGCAGGACGCCCAGTCTACATGGTCGCTTATATTTGATGCAAACTAATTCCAAGGTGAATGCTTAGGTGATTCAGGAAACATGTTATGAAGGATGAATAACATAAAAATGATTTTTCATTTTCCGGTGTTATCTATTTATCATTTATTCATAAGATAATACTACTTTTTATTTTTCTAAAATTATTAACTTTATAGATAAAATAAAATTGTATTTATTAAATTTATTTCTTATCCTTTAAACTAATATATTTGGTGTTTTATACATATGTGCCTTATACAAGCTAATAGAATATCAATTTAAATCAGTTCAAGTGTTTCTATTATTTCTCTACTTCCTATAATTTCGTTACTTTGCAGTTTTTGTACAATTTATTTCACGATTTATTTTGAATCATATTTAAAATATATTTTCGGCACGAGACTTTATTGTAGTTACTTTACTAAAAATTGCAATCAAGCTGATATTATCAAAATTACTCTGTTGAACCTTTTAATTAAGTGGCCTAATTTTTTTTAGTTTATAAGCAAGAAAAAGAAAGATACTTTTTTTATTTAATTTTGTATTAGCATGTCAAATCTCACCAAATTTGAATTTGTAATTAACTCTTGATATTGTTGAAAAAATTATTTACCTTCAACACCATATGGAAAAATGTATTTAGTTACAATGAGTCCGGCAAATATTATTATAAAAGAAAATCTATCATCATCGAGAAAATAATAGTGCTAAAGCCATGATTTTTCCACTGCAGTCATTTTTATAAAGATTTAACAGGTAGAATATTTCATCGTAAAAGATCCATTTATTTTGTGGATTAATGTAAAAGAAATATTTGACCACTAGAAGATTATTGTTCTTTCAAAAGTACAGATTATTGGATGCACCTACAATTGCAAAATTTTAAATCCATTAGTGAGTATAATTCTACTATATTTAAAATTATCTCATCATTCAAGTTGTGGGAAGAAAATATTACTGATAAAAATATGTTGGAAAGATTTTTCTTTACTATTCATACCTCTCATATGCTCCTCGCAATAGTAATATCAAGAAAAGAAATTAAAAAAATATATGCGAGTATTAATATCTTATCTCCTTGCAACTAATGAAAATAACAAACTATTGATGAAAAATCATGAAAACCAACCAATATATTCTACTACATTCCCAAAAGTAAATATTGTTAGAATTTATTATTGTGGCCTCAGAAGAGGTCCTAGTCATGATCATGGCTGTGGTCGTCAGCATTGCCATTAATTTGTATGTAGTTGTAATAGGAATATTCATTATGATTGAAGTGATAAAAATAATGTTATGAGAAATAATAATAACCACAAAAACTAGAAGGAAATAATAAAAATGAGAGTAAAGGATATTATTTCGACAAATAATGAAGATAAAGGATGTGGTATGAAAAGTCATTGGCCCCTTACTTGTCCTACGACAAATTATCTTGTTGATTTTTATCAGACATCTATTAAAAAGAAAGGTAAAAATATGACAACAAATTTTACGTTACAACATTCACTTCGGATGATGATAATGATGCAAATCTTGAAGATATTAATGTTGATGTAACTCATTTGGATGTGGTTGATTTCTTCGATGCATCTAGAAGAAAGAATTGATCATTTAATTAGAACTTTACATCAACATTAGAATTTTACTTTTAATATTTTTATTTTATATTCTATAATTTTCAATATTGCTGTAGTAATTAGCACTTAATTTTTACTTTATAATTTACGTATTTAAGTTTATAAGTATTTTATCATGACCAAATGATTATTGCTCTATTTATTGGATTTAAATGCTGTGTTAAAGATATACGTCTAATTGATAGTGGTACAATGTTCACCATATTGAAAAAATATATTTTTTTTCATATTTTTTTTACTTGAAGATGAGAGGAACAATGTTAAAACTATAAGTGATAGTGAAAAATTAATTGAATACTTTGGAAGAGATAGTATATTATTACCCGAAGGAACAACAATTATTATTCAAAAAGTTACTACTTTTCTTCAAAATCTCAAAAAATATTATTAATTTTTAAAGATATCCACCGAAATAAATATCATTTTGAAACACTCGAAGGAACATGACTTTGAGCATCTAAGTATTACTCAAATAAATTCGGATAAGAAATCTTTATTAGAAAAACTACTATCTCTTTCATCTGGCCTATATAATGCAAAAACCCATACAATTGAAAATGCATCATTTAGTAAATTAGTAATTTACTGATCTTGCTCCATTTATTAGTTGGACATGATCGTTTAGGTCATCTAGGAGCTATTATGATACGAAAAATAATTGAAAATGCATGGTTATCCCTCGGGAAGTTAAAAAAAAAAAAATAGACTTTCGATAAGTTTTCATGCGTTGTATGTTCTCAAGGGAAATTAGTTATTAAACATTCCCCAATAAAAATGGGATTTGAGTCTCTAATATTTCTAAAAAGCATTCAAGGTGATATCTGTGGACCAATTCATTTATCATGTGGGCAATTTAGATACTTTGTGGTTTTCATTGATGTATCGATTTGATGGTCACACGTCTACTTATTATCAGCTTGCAACTTGACATTTGTGAGATTACTTATCTAAATAATTCACTTAAAAGCACAATTTTTAAATTAATTCTATTAAAACAATCCGTCTAGATAATATTGGAGAATATTCCTCTCATGCATTTGATGCATGCTGCATGCCAATTGACATTATTGTTCAACATCCAATAACCTATATTTATACCCAAAATAGTCAAGCTAAATCATTTATTAAAAGGTTATAAATAATTGCTAGATCTTTGCTAATGAGAATAAATCTTCTTACGTCTACTTGGGGACATATTATTTTGTATGCTGCAGCACTTGTACGTAAAAAGCCAACAAGTTGTCATAAAGTTTCTCCCTTGCACTTGACTTTTGGTTAAGAGCCAAATATAGTTCATCTGAGAATTCTTTGGTGCAATATATGTACCAATAATGCCAAATTAATGTACTAAAATGGGTCCTAAATGAATGTTAGAGATATATATTGAATATAATTCTCTTTCCATATAGTAAAGTATCTTAATCCATTAATTAGAGACATATTCACAGTAAGAGTTTATTATTATTATTATTTTTCCTAAATTAGATAGAAAACATAAACAACATAAAAAAGAGCCCACCTACACAATATTATTAAATTATTTGGATCCATGTACACATGCAAATGAATTAAAAGTTCAAAAGATAATTCTTTTACAAAAACTTGCAAATCAATTACCAAATTCTTTTGTTAACTCCATAAGGGTTACTAAATCATATATTCCACTTATAGAAGTTTCTATTTGGATAGAAGTCCCAGCAAGATAAAATGAAATTCCTATAGCTACTGAATCAAAATCATACCAGAAGTATGGCTCATAGATTCAAAAGATAAAAATTCTTGGAATAAAAGATGATTAAATGATTAGGGTGATCAAATTAAAGAATTAGAAAATAAGGACCAAAAGGTAACCAATGAAAAGATTCGAGGTTTCTAGAAGCGGTGAAAATAATATTGAGATACTTATCAATTATACTACTTTTGGTAGAAGTTGGAATCATATGGCAACAAGCTGTTGATGATTTTTTGCATACAATATAACACTTAATATTTAAAAAGATAATGATGATATTGGTCAAAATGGAAAGATGCAATTCAATTAAAGTTAAACTCACTTGTAAAGTGTGAAGTTTTTGGACTTATAGTCCAAACACCAAAAGGTATAAAGTCAATTGGTTGTAAATGGGTATTTGTGCAAAAATGAAATGAAAATAATAAAGTTGTGAGATATAAAATATAATTTGTATTGCAAGTCTTTTTGTAAAAATCGGGTATTAACTATGATTAAACATGCTATTGGAGTATACTTATATCATTGTTATCTTTAATAAAAGGCATTTTTGTTATTATATTTTATCTTTATCTGTAACAAGATTATGCATAATGATGTCCCTAGAATGGTTATGATACTATTCTTAAATTATCACTAGTCAATCATTATTATAAATTTGGATAATAATAATACTTGCGTTAAGACTAGTATATATTATTTTTTGATAAGCTGGAGTTGTCATTGATACTTAATATCAAATCAATACAAGGGTACAAAATAAGAGAATTAATGTATTGGACCAACCTACCATGAGAGCCCTACACGAGATCATTATACGAGTGTCATAAGTAAATCTTAGAGTGATCATCATATATGTGATCATTTGACTTGAGATCACACAAAATTTCCTACATAACGAGTAATATACATACATACATACATACATACATACACATACATATACATACACACACACACACACACCACATATATATATATTAATGATCAAATATATATATATATATATATATATATATATATTAATGGTGCTAAACACTATCTGTAATAGGATAAACAATAAAGATACTAATTAGATATGTTACAGATTATGTGGGAAAGGTTGAGTCTAATCAAGATAAGATTTGTCCCTCCTATACAATAGGAGCAATATCTTAGGCCCTTTAATTAAGTAAGACTAATTTATATGGCCATGAACAAATGAATTGATATAGGGATATCTATGTTATTTTAATTAGTCTACTCTAGAATCACGAAATATATATAATTGAACAATGCAAGTATGGCACGTTTTATGATTTGTGTTCAATCTAGATATAAAGGATAAATAGATCAATTACTCGATCAGATAGTGGTTATTTCAAATCACTATATACTTGTAATTTGAAGATAATGATGTGTTGCTATATGCTTTGTGACAAATAATTGTAATGACCAAAATAACAAGTACCTATTTGGCCATATTTTAAGATCAATTTAGATTAGGTTTCCAAAAATAATTTTTCGAATTGGTCTAGGTGTTTTGATTAATTAGGGCAGATTAGTTTGGATCATCCAATTAATTATATTTGGTTTAGAACCAAATTAGAATAAATAAAAAAGAGACATTTTTATGTTAGAGTAGTATTCCAATTCAGTTGAAATCCTGATTTAGAAATAGAATCCAAATTTGATTTCAAATCAAATAATATCTAGGATTTGATCCAAGATATCAAGGATAGTTCCTTAGGAGTCTTTAAAAAGATATTATAAGTCTGTTTAGAATTTATCTCTCTTTTAGTTCAAAAGAATAACATAGTCTAAAATAAATACCTCTCTTTTTGAGTAAGAAACCTCGAGATTTAGCTAGCACTACAATTCGATATATTAAATTGAATTAGTTTGAGTGCATACTATAGAGGTAAGGTTCGTGAAGTCCTACTCGTGATTTCACGTGAAGGTTCAATCGGAATGATAACAAAACGATTAGAAAAAGATAGAATCTTTAACCAAATAAATTGGTTCCAACTCACTAGTATCCTTCATAGAGGTAGATCCATTTGTGTTTAGATTTGGCTTTCCTCTAATAGTGGTATCAGAGCTATTGATGAAACTAGACCGCCCCCGCCTCCTCCTAATTTTTAAACATGTAATATTTTCCCTAATAAAATTAATTTTTTGAAGAAAAATTCCTTAAAAATTTACCTTTCACCCCTCCCCCCTCCCAAATTTTTTGAAAAATTCTAACATTATTGTATATAAAAATATCCCCACCCCTAAATTTCTAGATCTGTCCCTAATCAGAGCCATTACCGAGTCACAATTGGTTGTATGTGTTATTTGTATCTTACAATTCGGTTGATCGTATAATATGTATAGTATATGATAGCATATTTTGGTATGTTTATTTAGATTGCATGCTTTTATATGATCATGTGTTCGTTATGTATGGTGCATTTAATTTATAAAATCTAAAAATAGTTATACAATTAGGATTGGTTAAAAATTATAGAACTAGACAAGGTTGAACTTTTCAAAAGGACTTTTGAAATTGTTTTAGAATTTGACATTTTGGAAATTGTTTCAAATTTTGTTTTTCAACATATGGGCGGTTCATTTTCCTTGATGATTTTTTAAATTGTTTAGAGAATGGGGTTGGTAAATTATGTTTACTATTTAGGTTTCGTAGCTCCACCTCGAACCCGCAAGGACTTTGCCCCTTGACCTTGCTTGGTAATCGACTAGAAAGACCACTTGGAAGGGGCTTTGCCCCTTGAATCTTACATGGTTTTTCCGTGAAACTATCAGCTAAATCCTATTAATAAGAACTAAATTATAAAAATTCTAAATTTTATGTGTTCTTTGATATAGCATGATTTTCATATTGTTTGAGCATGGTGCTTACTAACGACCCTTGACCTAGTAATTTATTGTATTTTTGAAATACAACTTACATGTCGTGCCTTTCTCTATTATTCTTACTTTCTTTTCTCATCTCATTCCCATTGAATGTTACTCGAGATTTTCTAAATGTCATATAATTATAGTATAGTAAGTTGACCATGCAAGGCGGACCAAGAAGGTGCTTGAAGATTTTCTTTTAATTTCTTCACCCTAGACTGAACGTTGATTTTTTTTTTTTTTCCTTTTTATTGGTTTAAAAGAATCAACATAGGATGGGCTATTATATGCCATGTTTTATGATTCATGTATGAGTTGTATGTCAATAGATCATTAATGTAAAATAATTATGATGAGATCATTTAGTTTTAAGTCAAATAAAAGCCTCCAAATTTAGCCCTCATCAAGGCTCAAATCAATTATGTGTATGTCTATCAAAGCATAATGCATGATCTATCTAAGTAAGGAGCGATAGGATAATTATGATATACAAATGTTTAAATGTTGGCTCTGACATAACTAAGTCATCTCAATAGGATTGAGCATCTAGAGGGAAAGAGCTAAGAAATTTAAAACGATAAACCAGAAAAGTTGTTATGCACTCAACTATCCAAGATTTGTATAGAGATACAATTGGCAAGGTTGTTGCCTGCCTAAATAACCAAGTCTTGAGAAATTAGGCAAAACTAACTTAGGATAAGATGTAATATAGATTTTGGCCCACTATAAAGTTTATGACTTTCCAAATTAATATTGAAGGCCATTGATTTCAAGAATATACTGGAACTATCATATAATAAAATCCTAATTAAATGATTTCATACGTGATACTTACTTTGCAAATTTTTTTTTTGTTGTAGAATCATTTGGAAACTAATAACACAAATCTATTATCACAATGATCCATCCTCAAGAAGGACAATTTGATTGGAGTCAACTGCTTTAACTGGTATAGGAATTTGAGGATTTCCCTAAAGCAAAAAAAGAAGTTGTATTCCTCAAGCATCCTATTTTTGAACCACTCCAAGCTAACGCTCCTAGTGTTGACAAATATGCTTACCAGAAGCCTGAAGATGATTCTTTGTGTAATACCTTATCTATCTACGTAAGCCAAATAGGTCAGGATGTCACCTCATCCTTTAGACAAGAGGTCTTTATAATAACAAGAAAGTACAACATAAACTTATAGGGTAAAAATGCTAAAAATTAGTAAAAGTTTTGCAAAACATACACAATGTTCTCAACAAATAATATAAGTGTTCCAAAATATTTAAAACCAGTCCAATAAGAAATATAGATAAAACAATCTTAAACGTCTAGTCATAGTTCTACAAACTTGAATAGAACTCAGGGTTTCTTGAGAAGCACGAATTTAAAATAGAGAAAGATAATAAATCCTAGTAGGTCTTGTGTGCATTAGAACAAATAAAAAAAAAATCATGATACATGCAATATTGAGATAAAATACTTTTGCAAGGCAAAATTAAATTAACAAGTAAGAGTTCCTAAATTTTCCAAGTTTCTACCTGTGTTCGTAAAGCATCCATATTTCTTTGATTCCAAAATTAAGTTGTGTAAAGGCACAGAGGTAGCTTCCACTCAAGAATGTAGTGCGTGCAATCCCAAATTATTAGGTAGCTGTACATCCTACCAATTGAGATACTCTTCCCTCGCTCATTCAATCCCAGCCTAGTTGCCCTATTTCCAACCGTCAGTTCCTTCTAAAATCCATCACTAGTTGAGGACTGGCTCCATACTCCTATACTGGAATCTTGACTGATAGGAATTAACCTACCAGAGGTGGTAATCTAATGGAAGACATCCTTAATCCAAACAAGACTAATATAGAGATTTTGCCCTTATTGAGTACTCAATGTTGATAGTTTTCACATTCATAAAGCTCCCATAGCAGATCCTACAATGTTAGGTCATTACAAGAACAAAATAAATTTTTCTTTGTTGTACATATTTCCAAATAGTTATAGTTCCAAGTACAACATTTAGTACAAGAATACTTAATAATAGGAGCTACTTCCTAAAAAGAGTCATGCTATGATTTTCAAAAATTTCATATGCTGAATCATAAGTTTATTTACTCAAAACAAGGTTTGGAATTAATTACTTGGCTCCTAAGTAAAGTTGATAATTTAGAAAGTTTCCAAGTATATAAGGTTTCTAATGACATAGAGTTTCCATTTATAGAAAGTTTCCCAAATTAGAAAGTGTTTAGTTATAGAATGTTTTCAAAAATAGAGCATATGCGATGTGAGGGTACTTGTTTTGGTCAAGTAACAAAGTAGGTAACTCAAGTACAATAGGTCAATCCTTACTCTTGGTAACCTTCCAAGTCTATAAAAAGGGCATAAAATAGGAAATCGTAATCAATTCCTAAGCACCTTAAAAGAATATAATGCATATTACTTAACTAGCTTCTTAGAACCTTTTTATCTTGACAAATAAAACTAATATCCAGCAAGAATCTACTTCATATAATTCTTTACCTAAGTCCTTCCTACATCCCTAAGCATGTATACAAACTATCTTTGAACATTAATCAAGTAAACAAATTAAATTTAGCAAGTTTTTATAAAAGGCCTAAGCTATTTTCGAACTCCAGCATGTATTACTTTAGTTCCTATTGGTGAAACACCTACAAAAGCACATCAGTTTGACCTCAAAGTTTGCAGATAGATAGCTTATCATGTAAGGAACAGCATACAATATGAACAACAAGAAAATCATGCTCAAATAAGCCTTACAAAATTCTACACCAAAACTATGCAAATCTATCCAAAATAGGCAAGATCTGTAAAGAAAAATTTATAACTTTAAATCCTTACCCTATTTCAATCTAAAATTTTCCTATTTATTAAAATACATAAAAATCTATGTTTTGATCCTTTTGACCCCCCCCCCCCACCCAAGAATGTGCAAAAACAGATAGCAAAAATAGCCTTAAACAGAACATATGAACACTAAAAAAAAAGTTGCTTTCTCCTCTTCCAATTTTCAAAAATTTTTTTGGTATTAACTCCAATGTTTTCTTGCATAATTATTGGCATAGATAACACCCCAAACCATAGTTAGAACACAATATCAAAATATCTTTCAAAACTAAGGTGCTTTGCTGCATTTTCTTGAATTAATACAAACACATACCACAAAATAGTGAAAATTCTACCAAGTATATAAATTAGTTTTACATCAAGAAAATAGGTTTCTTGGACTTATTTTCTCAAGAAAATTAATCCCCTATGGAGACAAGAGAATGGCAACCACAACCTTGAAGACTTCCAAGAAAAGATCACACAAGAAGTAATCACGAATTTGGATTCATATAAAGGAAAAAGTGATTTCTTTCTTGAAAATTCTTTGGAAGATTGTTTCTTTTTACAAGATCTAAATAAATAAAATCTTATATGTGTAATTTCCTTATCATCTTTTATTTAAAATCCCCCCAAAGATCAACAAAAGCAAATACTCGAATTTTCTTTAAAAGTGGCAGCAACCAAGATTAAAAAAAAAAAAAAGAAGAAGATTTTACTATTACCTCTTGCAAGATATCACTTGATAAATCTTATGGAGTAAAAATGGGTTTCTTCTAGCCTTAGCTAAGTGTTAATTCTTGCTAAGATCACTCAATTTCATCAAGCAATGGTGCAACAAGAAGAAGCACCAAAATAAAATTTTTCATCAAGCTTTGCTTGAGAAGAAACCGAGAGTTTCTTTGAGAGAAAGGGAAAATTTGTGAGTTTGGAAAAGGGAGGGGGGAGAGGAAATCATGTCTAAAAGGATTCTCTAGGGTGTACAGAATTTGATTTGTTTTAAGTTTAATGAAAAGAAACTTTAAGTATTATATGAGAGTAGGTGTGGCGAAAACAAGGAGAAATTTTAGAGAAAAAATCCTATTTAATCTAGGTTTTCCTACTAAGACTCCACTTAATAAATCTTCACAAATCTTGTAAGGATTAGGAGTAAGGTAGCCAGCCAAGAAGACGGAGGAAGTAGCAGTGAAGAGGAGAAAAAACAGGGAATAAAATTCTAAGGGCTTTAGGTTTTGATCTCCAATAAAATCTCCAAGATTTATCCCCTATATTTCAAAATATTATCGAAATCATTTCTTGATATGATTAATAGCTAAAGTGAGGGAGATTTAATCCCCATGTAGTAGCAAGAAGGAAATATAAGAAAAATAGTTTTCAAGATTTTCTTTTCATATAATGATCAATATTTGAAAGAATTTGTACACTATGAAAATATCAAGAACAGATAAATTCCAAGGAGAAGTTTAGGAGGTCTAAGGTTCAAAATCCAATGAGAATTTTTATAAATAAATTATTTCTTCTTTCTCTTTTTTCTTTAACATATATATATATATATATATATATATATAGATAGATAGATAGATAGATAGATAGATAGATAGATAGCATGCCTAAATAATTCTCATGCAAGGCATTTTATACTACCTTATTCCAAACAATGACTCCCCCAATTATCTCCAAGGCATAAAATTTCATACATACCGTACACTCAAGAAAATTTTAGTAATCCACACAAATTCATATTCATGTGCTATAATCATATAACATGCCTATATGCACACATAATCATGCTCAATAAATAATATGTTCCCTAAATTTAGGTAGGTTTAGGGTAGGGTGTTACACTTTGGATGCATCTTATCTCATGCTTGCCACTTGAACTCTAAGCTTCAAAAGTAATATGAGGAGATGGTTGTATTTGACATGATTATCTCAAGCAACTCTATCAGGGGCAAGCTAGACAAGAGAGATTTGATGTCTCTAAATCTTTATTTCAATGCAAATAGCAAAAGGGATACTATTTTTAAAATGATAAGTTATATTGATAACTTTGGAAATTTGGGTTTCTTATTGAGCCAAGGATTGGCCATAGATTTGATTATGCAATCATTGCCAAAAAAATTATAGTCTATTTGTTCTGAACTGTAGCATGAATGAAATTGACAAACTTCTGCCAAAGTAGCTAAATATGCTTAAGATTGTTGAGAAAGAAAATAGCAAGTCCAAACCTAGCACTATTTTAATGGTCCATAGGGGTAAAAGAAAGGGTAAGGGCAAAGTAAATGCTAAAGCTAAGTCCAAATAGAATAATTCTAAATTAAAAGCCAAAGGTGGGGTGATAAAGGATTGCACATATTACCCTTGTGGAGAAAAATAACATTGGAAATAGAACTATAAGATCTATCTTGAAGAAAGTAGAAAGTAAGACATCAATCCCACAAGAAACATGAGAAATATACTCAATAAGAAAAATTAATCAACTTATTCTTATGACATCTTCTTGTGAACACTTAACCTTATTTAGTTTAATGATGTATTATTTACAAGTTTTTATAGTCAGATGGGGGAAATCAAAATAGGAAACTACCTAAAACTAATCCTAACAAATTAAGAAACAAAACAGGAAACAAGCAAGAAAAAGAAAACTTCAAGACCAATTAAAAAATTACCAAGTTTATAAGCATATGTCATGTAATCGATTTAAGAAACTTATCATCAATTTGATTACTTTGAGCAATTTGTTTTAGGATTCCACTAAGTGCTGCAAATCCCCATTCTTACAATATTAGATTAATTCTGTTGAGTGCCACAAATTAATCACTAACCAAATTCTTAACCAAAGCCAACTTAATTAACAAACAACTGAGTGTTAATTGGATTAATCATGTCTTAGATAAAAAACAAGATTGAGAAACATGTAAAGCACCACCAATAATAACATATAGCAATGAGCTTCAAATATATGAAACTAGAATCATACAATTCTTTAACATAATTAAGCCATGAGCTAAAACTTAGTCAAGTAAATGTGCTACTTAGAAAAATAATCAAAAGATCAATTATCTTGACAATATAATCATGATACTTAACTATGTTGGTTCCAAAACATAGGAGAAATCAACACAATTGATAAGAAAAGAAATTTGAAATTGCATAAATACTCAAGAGGTAAACTTAATATGATGAAAGATTAACTCTTCAATACATGAATCTTAACATATCAAAAACCAATATCAATACGTAACCTTAAAATATGAATAAAATTCCCAATTGATTGAATAGAAATAAAACTAAGGAACATAAAAGATTTGAAAATAAGAAAGAACAAGAGAAAGATTTTAAAATAGAACTTGGGAAGTCCACAATCTCTAGTCTTCTTGCTTCCTTGACTTCTTTTCCATCTTGGCCTTCTTTGGTTGCTTTTCTCCAAGAGAATTAGGTTTTGGTGAAGTATATATGTCTCTCTTAAATTTGGACGTCCATCACCTTTAAACCATCTTTGATTGAATTTAGGAAGGTAACACTGCCATTGGACTTATTTAGGACTTTATAAAACCTTCAAGAAGTTTGCATGGCTTGTAGGCGTGGGCGTGTGTAGAAGCCATGCATAATTTCTACTCAAAATAGCTCGATAGTGGCATGGGGAGCTGCACGACCGTGCAAGTATCTGTGCACCCTACAGGGGGTCATGCACGGCCATGCACGGCCATACACAGGGCCATGCATCTTGTGGAAGTACTTTTTTCTCGATTTCTACAAACTTCCGGGGTTGAAAATTTCTCTCCTGTAATGTACAGGTAGATGCACGAGTGTGAATCATGATGTGCATGTCTCCTAGAAACTTCTCTATTTTGCATGGGCGTGCATGCATGTATATCTTTAAAAACTTGCTTCCAAGGCCTCAAAACAATCGACAATCTATCTATATGTGAAAATATAACATTTAAGTCCAAGTTCTACTCATTTTTATCAAAGTGACCTAGAAACACTAAAGAACACAATATGAGTAGTCCATTTATTATCACAGAATAACATGCATAAAAGCTAAGGAAAAATACTATAAAATGTGACTATTTCATACCTAACAAATACCCCATACTTAGCTTGTTGCACGTCCTCGAGCAAAATCATTCTTTCAAAAACGATTGAGCTATTAGACTTAAATGTTCACAAAGTATGATGGAGAGGCTAAATTTTCTTTTCATAATTAAAAACATTATAACCTTTATTTAATCAAAAAGATTTAGGTAAACTTACGTATTAAGTCAAATATACATAAGGTCATTGAAGTTAATCTAAATCGATTTATCTCCCTTCAATGTATTCCACTTCCTCATTTGATCAAAACTTATAAATGGAGTAAATCATATAAGTTAAGCACTGCAATTAATTCAAGTTTTTATTGTCCAAACTACTACATAAATTAGGTAGTAAACTAGGATTTCTTAAGTATAAGCTGTTTTCTTTTTCTTTTGAACTAAATAATTTTTCTCTTATCTTAGGATTTATAGCTTCAAGTGAGTGTATTTCGCTCCATTTCACCGTATTGGCCCCCTTTTATTTTTTATTTTTTTATTTTTTTATTTTTACTCTCTTTTCATTTCACACGTTGTCTTTCACCAAAGGACATGTGCTTTGCATTTTCGGACCTTTTTTCTCCTCACTTAATAGGTGCTATTTGGGAACTTCCTACTCTATTCTATTTACTTAAACCTAAGTTTAGGACTAGTGTAGACAATTTTCAACAAAAACTAGTACATAAACCAAAATTATACTCATCACATCAATTATATAAATTTTATAAAGTCAAAACCTTCATACATCTAATAAGAAATCAACAATGTTAAACTAAATTCGTAAGACTTACTTATCTCCAACCTAATATGAAAGTTTAACAAAAATTATTAAATAAGCATTAAAATATTTTTCAGAGTTAAAGTAAAAGAAATTAGCTCCACCAATTTTTTCTTTAAAATCTCAAAAATTACTTAAAAGGTTAGAAAGAATATTTGGAAAAATTTGAAGTTCTACCACACACCTAAACTGTGCATTGTCCTTAATGGATGAAAAATATGACAAGAAATCATAGCCATAAAGAACTAAACCGATAAAGTAGAAAGGAAAACTAAATACTTCCCAAATCAAATATGCTCCAAAATTGCAAAATAACGAAATGCTCCAAAAGTTGCACTATTGTTCCATTGAAAGCATCCAAGGCAAACAAGAAACATTGCTAGATCATTAAGTACATAGCCAAAAGAAAAAGAAGAAGTTCAAATAAAAAACAACAAAAAGAAAAGGTGCATAAAATAAACATAGTCTAAAAAGCTCTCAAACTACCTAGAAAATTGAAAATACATAGAAAGGAAAAGGAAAGGAAAGAACAAAGCTACTAAGCCCTCAAGCTTGTGCTTCCGGGAGGAGGTAAATCATCCCGCATTGGAGTATCGCCATGAGAAGCTTCCAAGTGGTCCAACTCGTTGGAATATGTGTCCAAAATGTGTTATGTGTCTTTGTATTTTAGAAATTAATAAAATTTTTTCATTCATTAATGATTGTTTATTTACATATATTTGCACATTAATGGCCAATGTATGTTAGTAAGTAATCTATGCGATTGAGTCATACTTTCACAGTAAAGTGCAGATTATGGCCTGCTAACATACAAGTGAAATTTATTGTTGATCGATTGATAAAGTTTAGAATTTTATCAAAGTTTAAATCATTGGGGAATGATTTACCTTTAGCTGATAAGTAATCAACTCACGCTAATAGTGTAAACATATTTTGGAATACGTAGAACAGAGACGCGATAGTAATCTTTAATAAAGTACTATAATAAATAAAGATTGGTCTATCACTACTACGAGTGGATGTGTACTCTAAGACTTGAACATAAGTTAGTTGTGCGGTGAAGCTGGGCTTGTGCACTTTGATGTATGATAGGTGAGGTCTTATCGCAAGGCCAATAACTTTGTACATTGGGTATATTACTCTAGTTAATTAAGACATACTTATAGAATAGAGTTTTTACACTTCATTTTGTGAAGACATCACCCCCTTGTAATTATCTTAGATAATCTAACTAAATCAAGGCCTTGGAAAATATAACTAAGTATGTATACTTTTAGATAGCTTCTTGAGATAAGTGAGTACATACTGGAAGTCATGGATTATCAGATTAATTATCAAAGACTAGTAGAAATCATTGAGGAAGGTGTTAGTATAATTTTCCTGTCTCAATGATGGGTATTACGTGGAGGGTATTTTCATCATTATGCCTATCATTCGAAGACATTACACTTGCAATATTATTCTTGGGGTCAATAGTTTCATACGGTAATAAATGGAATATTTAAAATGATAAAATATATATAGCTATTTAAAATGATAAAATATATATAGCTATTTGTTAGTAAAAGTATTTTGGTCATTTTAGTAACAAAAAATAATATATCTTTTGGTCCCCAGAGTAGCTCAAGTAACTTTAGAAAATTTATTTACTATATGGGCATATTAGGTGAATTTATTATTGGAAAAATTATTTTGAGAATCTAATTAATAATATATTTAGGCTAAAATAATTAATTGGCCCAATTTAGTTAAATTGGTTTATTAACTAATTATCTTGGATAATTTTATATTGAGCTCAAGTAGATCAATTAATTAATAAAAGAACTATTTTATTAATTTTAGGCTAATTAGAAAAGCCCTAACTTGCTACGGTTGTGAGTAATGGCTATTATTTCTTTAGAAACAAGGATTAACGGCACAAGAAAAGAAAAATAAAAAGGAAAATGGTTCAAAAGGAAAGCTATGTTAGTTTTGGTTATGGTCCATGCATCCATGAGTTTTTGGTGATTAGTATGTTTAGTCATAAAGCAAAAGGATAAAAGCATAGCTTTCAATTTTTCATGATAGCTGCCAGTTTTCCTTGATCTATTTATCGTGGGATCTTTTTCCTTTGATCAAATGCTCTTCCCAATCTCTTTCATATTATTTCATCCTATTCTACTTTCACCAATAGTGGTCCATAGGAGGTTTGAGAATACTCTGAAAGGTCAAGAGTTAGCAAACGTGGTAAATGTTTGATGTGAAGTAGCCAACGATTAGCTGGAATTCCTACGGAACAAGTAGACATTCCAATCCAAGAAGCTTCATCGACTTTGAATCCGATGCTGATTATTCAACCTAAGCATTGATAATTAAGTATTCCTAAACTTTAGGTCAAAAAAATTTTTAAATTTGCTATCTTCCGCTGAGTTTTTATTTTTTTCGTGATCCTTCCAGTGGTATCAGAACCAAGTTATAATCTAGGAGTATGCTTAGGGTTAAAAACAAGAAAATGTGGTTCTTTTACTAATAAAACACTAATTTTTGTGATTGTATGGATCTATCATGGTTTTTGACATGGGTAGATGTTGTGTATGCCTAGCGCGTGGAGGCATAGGCACCTGTAATTTATTATTAATCGCTTTACGTAGAATTCGAATACGCCTTGTTTTAAAAGTTATAGGTGATTGAGATTGTATTTGCATTTAATTTACTGAGTTTTTGTAACAATATTAGTGCCGAATCAACACTCGGAAAATTCTGAAGAAAACTTGAAGGGAATTTGGAAGAGAAGAAAAATTGTAGAAGTCCGAACGGAGGAAAGCCGTTGTTGGATATCCTCCAAGCCACAACCGGTTTGGTTGTTGGAAGCCCAAGTCGCGGCTAGTTTCTCCAAGCTGTAGGTAGCTTGGGGAGTTTTACTTCCACAAGTTATGGCTGATAGGAGTCAAACCGTGGCCGACTTGAGGTCTGCAAACAGCGGTCGCTTTTGCTATTTTTTGTTCCTGAAGCCATGGCCGGATTCTTCTAAAGTCATGACTAGATTTGGGTAATTGCATATTCGGTTCGCGGGCTCTCGATTCAGGCATTGAAGACATTTGTTTTTCTTTTTTTTTTTTTTTTTTGTTTTGAGGCTCCATATCACATGAGGTTATTTTCTTGCAATGGTTTATTTATGGTGATGAATAATTTTGAATGAAAATAGTTAGTAAAAGAGGAACTATCTTAGGATAAAACAAGATCATTTTAATTTTATTATTATGATATTTAATCCATTATTTGGTCACATAAGAATTAAATCTGAAAAACAACATGTAAAAAGTATATTTTTAGAGTATGGCTATTTTACTTAATTTTGTGATCAAATGCACAAGTTGTTGAGAAATTATTTTTTTTTTCTCAAGATAAAACAATTAAGAAAATGTTTTTAAAGGGAACTAGGATATTTAAAATAAAATTCATGATTTATTCTTCCAAGGAGTATTATCCTTGACATGGAGAATATTTTGAATTTAAGTATTTTAAATTTAGTTCTTAGAAAATAGTTTTAACTTAAGTAGTAAAAATAAAAATTCATGGTGTATTCTTTTAAAGGGTTTTATCCTTGATATAGAGAACAATGATTGAATTTTTGAAATTTTATCAAAGGTAATGAAAACCAAATATTTTTTTTAAAGAATGTTTTTCTCAAAAACCTATTTTTCTTAAAATATTAAGTAAGAGAGGGATTTCAATAGCCCCACGGCTTCCATCACGGATTTCTACTAGAGATTATAGGTATCCTCGTGTCATTCCGAGCATGACCCCTATAGGATGGATTTCTATAAGAATCTAGAAATAATGAAGGAATTATAATTAAAGCCATGTATATATGTTAGTATCAGCCAACCTACATTAGAATATTAACATTAGATTATTCATAGGTAATGTGAGTTGTGGCCATCCTATCAATGAAACTATCTCTAGATCATTAACTATTAAGAAAGTTTAATTTATGATAGTTATAAACTTAACTTATAAAATTGTTAACCATCTTATGAAGCTCTATCATTGTTTCTAAGAGCCAAATTTTTTATATTTTTGGTAATGGTTCTAATAGGTAACCATATTGTGGATATAATATAATGTTTCAAATGTGCATTTCTTATATGTTTTTCAAAATGAACATTTTTCTGAATGAAGTATTTTTCAATCAACAAAAATTTCAAGTTTCAGTCTTTTTTTCATTATTCTCAAGAAGAATAAGTTGATCTGGACCTAACTATGTAGACTGGAAAAGGAATCTAAACATAGTATTCACTGCCGAGGAGTACAAGTACTTTCTAAAATTAGGAAAGATTCTAAGGACCAAGATCGTGAGGTTGAAAAGGCATGGAGAAAAGCTAATGAGATGGCTAAATGCTATATGTTGGCTTCCATGTCTAATGTTCTTCAATCTAAGCATGAGACTATGCCTATTGTGTATGATATTAATATATTGTTGCGCAACATGTTTGCTAACAAGAGCTTGCCAACAAAATAGAAAGCTCTTAGAGCAATCATGAACAAAAGTATCATTGAAGGGGTATCGGTTACGAGCATATGCTTAAGATAATTGCTCGTTTTGTGGAGGCCGAGGTCCTAGGAGCAACAATCGATCTCGATAGCTAAATTGACATGGTGCTTGAGACTTTACCGAGATACGTACTCTCAACTATACTATGAATAAGTTGAGTGCTGTCTTTGATGTAGTTGATGAAAGAACTTCATGTTGCTTGAGAAAATTATAAAGCCCGTGTCAAAGACATTGGTTACTCATTCTAGTTCATTTTCTAGAACTAATGCCTAACCAAAGAATTTCAAGAAGAAGAAAGCCCGGAATAACGCAGAGCCTAACCCAAAAGATCTAAGCTTGATCCATCTAAGCTAAATGCAAAATCCAAGGGCAAGTGTTTCAAGTGTGCCAAGAAGTGACACTTCAAGAATGATTATCTGGACTTCTTGGTAAAGTTCTCTTCAAGAATTGCTCTTTACTTAGAGTCTATTTTGATGGTTGGGTCATCATCCACTTGGATTATTGATTCTAGAACCACCGATAATACATGTAACTCATTACAAGGTTTCGAGCAAGATAAGACGACTCGGTAAAGGAAAGCATAGAGTTAGAGTGGGCAATGGAGCATAAGTATAGGCCGAAGCAATGGGAAACTTGGAGCTTTTACTTGATTGAATATAATTTTAGTTTTAAAATATATTTTATATGTTTCTAATTTTAAATAGAATTTGATTTCAATTTCAAGATTGATTAATAAATGATATATTGTCTCTTTCTATTCTAGTATTTCAATCAATATAGACGAGAAAAATTATTTATTTTGTAAATATATATGACAATATTTTCTATGTTAATCCTATTAGTCATCAAATAAATAATACTCGAGATAAAATCAAATAACAAGAAGAAAAATGCTATATCAAATAACTCATATTTCTGGTACTTAAGATTGGGACATAAAAATCCTAATTGATTCAGAATTTAATCTAAAATAGGCCCTTGGACTTATTGAAATTGCAGGAATGCCTCAACGTAAATCTTATCTTATGGGTAAAATGACCAAAAGGTCCTTTACTCAAATTATGGAAAGGGTTAAAAAAAATTAAAGTTAGTTCATATTGATATTTGTGGTCCTATGTCTACACCTACTAGAGAAAGTTATAACTACTTTATCACATTCATAGATGATCACACATGTTTTTGTTATGTTTACTTGATGAGATGTAAGTCTAACTCCATTGATAAATTCAAGGAGTTTAAGGCTGAGGTATAACATTAAACAAGTAAACTAATCAAGAAGGTAGGATCGGATTGTAGTAGAGAGTACCTCCTTGGTAAATTCAATGACTACTTATCACATTAGAGAATAGTATCTCAGCTAACTGCATTTAAGACTCCCTAATAGAATGAAGTAGCTAAGAAAAGAAATAGAACATTGATGGAAATGGTCAGAAGCATAATGAGTCATGCAACTCTTTCTTTTTTTCTTTTTTTTTTTTTTTTAGGGGGAAGGGATATACTCTAGAAACAACATCATATATTCTAAACTTAGTGCCTTGCAAGTCAGTTCCTAGGATACCTTATAAGATGTGGACTGGACGCAAGCCTAGTATGAATCATCTCAATGTATAGGATTGTCCGACTTATGTACTGACTAGAAGAAGTAAGCTAGATCCAATGTCGAATTGTACTACTTTGTGGGATATCCATAGGAATAAGGGGTGGATACTTTTATCATCTCTAAGAGCAAAAAGTACTTGTCGGTATTTATGCTAGATACTTAGAGGATGAAAAAAATGTGTTTACTAATGTTTCGAGTAAAGCGGAATTAGAAAAGAAGTTAAATAATACTTCAACTTCTAGTACCTCAATTGAGGAACCAGAAAAAAATATAAATAGATATGCCTATACAGACTGAACAAAGTCATAGTGTGAGGATATCTAAGGTTCTAGAATGATAGACTGGAGAGGCCTTTGAGATAGTTTCCAACCATCAAGAACAAGATCCCACTAGATACGATGATGCCATTGCTGATGTTGATGCAAACAAATGCCAAATGGGAAATAGCAATAAATGATGAGATTGAGTTTGTGTTTCTCAATCAAGTCCGAGATCTCGAGCGGATTGTTGTGTTTCTCAATCAAGTATGAGATCATTACACTTGTAATACCCTACCCAAAATCACCTTTGACCTATGGGGAAAAAGTCATGCATTACATAACATTTCGCATTTCATGTGATATCTTAAAATTATTTTTGCATGGGTACATGTGATTTTCAAGGTTGTGCTTGCATTAAATTATTTAAATGTGTTGTTGCATTATTTGAGAGTTGTTTTAAGTGATGTTTAGTAGAGGAGATGGAGGGATGAGAATTAGGGTGAAAAGAATTTTCTAGAGAAATGTTATCATCGAAGTTGGTTTGGAATAGAGGTGGGGTTTAGTGATTATCCTATGGTGACCCGAGTTCGAATCTTACCTCTTGCGAATCTTAGCTTTTCTTTTTGAATTCTTTTCCTAAATTTCCTCATGCTTGGCCAAAAATCCCAACTTTCCTTATTAAATTTTCAGTTCCATCTTCTTAGGAGATAAGTCTCCAAAATTATCTCCTAAACTCAAGGACTTTTGATAAGGATAAAGATTGATTTTATTTCCAGCTTTTATCCTTTTTTATTTTTGAAAATTTTAGCTAGAGTAATTAAATTCCAGCTTGATTTTAATTTATCATATTTTATAATTGATAGCTGGAATTAAATTGTTATTTTTCTAGTTAAATATCTTGGTGATTTGATCAAGGAACCTTAGCTGAAAAATCAGGAAATTTTTCCACCTTAGTGCCGCCACCTTTGAAGGAGTTCTAGCTCAACACAAACTCTTCCAACACTAGGAAATCTTATCCTAAATCCTTTAACAAATCAGATTTTATTTCAATCCTAAACCAACTAGATTTTAATCTTTCTTTTCCTACAGAATTTCGACAGCCTTGTGCATGCACAAGCTGCACAAAAATCCTGCACTCCTAAGTGCATTTAAACTCTTCAAAACTTTGCTCAAATCACCTAAAACACCTCTCACCAATTCATATCACCTTAGCTTCACAAATCAGATTTTTATCCACCAAAAATTCCAGAATTTCGGCCAGCTTCTACACAGAAATTTCGACCAACTTGTGCACAGGAATTTCAGCCAGCTTTGCTCAGTGCAATGCACGAAATTCTGTACTTCAAACCCTACTAAAACTCCTTATTGAATTAGCCAAATAAAACACCTAAAGAACTCATTATTCCCTCTCTGAATTGTGGACAGAATAGCAGCCAAAACACCCCAGAATTTTCCCTCATTTGCTCATAGATTTCGCACAGAATTTTTGGTTACCAAAGCTGCACAAACTCCTTCTTGTTTTGGCCAAAAACCTGAACATGCACAACCCTATTTTTGAGCACTATTTTGACTAGCCTAGGAGAACAATTCTAGACTAATTTTCTCCTCTTAACCCCTCTAAAATTCGGCCAGCAATAAGAGTACAGCAAGCTGCAATTTTTCGCCATTGCTGCTAAAGAAACCTAGAGCCATTAGGAGTCCTCTATAGCAATAACTTCTAACCCTAAATCAACTTCTTCTAACCCTAAACCAAGATAGCCGACCACTCCCTCCTTACTACATGAAAATTCCAACAAATACTCTTCTGCAATTTTTGAAAACCACAAGAGCAATCCCTAGCCAAAATCGATCACACCCTAAGGTAAGCAAAAACCATCTTAACTTCTTGATTCCTTTCTTCCATTGATTCTTCTCTTTTTCTTCCCTTGAATCACGCCACATAGAGGCTGATTTCATCCTCTTTATCTAATTTTGATCAAAATGAGATAAAGAAGACCGCTTTTCTCTTTTTCTCAAGCAACTCGGGATGATCACCATAGGAGCATCGAGACCCTGTTAATCCGATGGTTGTAAGGTAAGGGGATTCTTACCCTTGATGTCGAAATTAGGATCTAATGAGATTGATGATGTCTATAGAAGTATGATAGCATGATGTATGTGCTTAGTTGGGATAGATGAATATTTTGAGTCGAGTAATGAATTAAGCATGTTCAATAGATAGCGATGCTATGTTTGATGTGATAATAATGGATGTGAATCTTGATGGTTAAGTCAAGACCTTTTTGATATATTGTTCATATCTTTGATGGATATGGTCATAGTGTATGTACTTTGAGGATTAGATGATTTATTTGAAGTTAGATGATGGATCATGATTGGTTATGGGAATAAATGAGTTATTGCATGCTTGAGTTGATTGAGACCCTGATCATGATATTATGTGATTTTAGATCAGGAGGGTATTTGAAGAAAGCAAGCTATGATTTTATCTTGTTTATCTGAGACATATCAAGTAAGTCCTTACATAAACTCTTTTGTTAAATACTTGTGGTGGCAAGTCAAATGTTGTAAAGCTTTGAAAAGCTATTGTTGATCTATGATTATTTAGGTTGTAAACGTGGATGTGTATTCTCTACATGGTTTTGTCAACTAACGCTTTTATCAAGAACTGTCTTTCTCTTAAACTTTTCGAAAACCCTTTGTTAAAGAAAATCACATTTTACAAAGCCGAGGTATGGAATTATTATTGTGAATCTGGAATTGACGGATATATTCGTTGAGTACTTAATAAGGGTAGGCTAATAGTACTAGTCTTGGAGGGCGTGAGTGAGTCTTCTGGTAGGCAGCCACCTCCAGAAGATAAGCTCCGCTTGAGAAGGCGACAGTATTGGTTGGTCAGGACGGTCTGAGCTAGCATTTGTACCTGGTAAGGTATTATTTATTTTCCTGGCATAGACACCCGGATGGTTTTGTTGGGTGAAGAGAGGGAGGAGCATCTCACCCGGTGGGCTGTACACTCACCTTGATCAGAACAAACAAAGTGTGGTAATCTAATCCTGTCTTGGTACACAAAGTGTGGTGCCTTGACCGTTTCCTGTCTTGGTGCACAAAGTGTGGCGCCTAGACCGTTTTCTTATCATAGAGCCCAAAGTGTGGTAACATGACTGTTTATTTGAGTAGATGATTTATTTTGTACAAAGTGTGATAATGAGGAAAATCCACTCCTTGCAAAGAGAAATTATTTATGATTTGCCAGATATTTCTGTAAATGTTTTACTATACATTCACGAACTATTCAAAGTACCATGTGCACACACAGGACTTACTGAGATTTAATCTCCCACTATTTTTTATCATGTTTTCAGGAGCTTAGTTATGCTGAGCAGGCGGGATGTGAGATAGTTAAAGCTTTTGTTTTTTTCCATTATGTTTGAGAGACAGTTGTTGTTTTATGCTTCTGGATCATATGATTGTTTTTATTTAGTTTTGCTCTAGTTTTGAGCCTGATGTAATAAGATCCTTTATTTATCTAAGTTTGATTTCTTGGGTTTGCCTTTATATTGTGCACCTCGTTTTAAAGACCCCTTATCCTCGGGACGGGGCGACATCCCCGCCCTTTTTAGGGTACGTAGTAGGAGGGTGTTACAACACTTGTAGATTGAAGACACTTCACTAGTTATATTTTTCTTGGGATTAATATTTCTGTACAGTGATAAATAGAATATTTAATTATCGAGCCATCGCAAATCCATTGCAATTTGCGAGGGTTTTGCGATGATTTTTTTATTTATTTAGTTTTAATGTGTAATTACAAAATTCCGTCGCTAAACCGTCGCAAATTTGTGAGGGTTTTGCGATAGTTCTATTAAGCCATTGCAAATCTGTCACAATTAGTGGGGGTTTTCCGACGGATGATCAAACCTTGTCGTTATTTTCATTGCCGTCGTTGTCCCGTCGCAAATTAGCAACGGTTATGCAGCTATTGTAAATTTCTGCCACAAATCATAATTTTTCCTATAGTGTAACTTATTAATTCTAATTAAGATTACTCTATTAATTCTCTAATTAATAAATTCATAGTTAGAAAATCAAAAACAATATCTAGCAATGTATCATGACCATCCAAAAGTCTAACAAATCAAGTGGCTTGACATGAATCTTTTAATAGCAAAGTATTAGTATAATAAACTCCTTTTTTCATATTATATCTCATTCAATTTTAGTATATGGAATTAGTGCCAACTCTTACTAGAATATAATTAATTCTAGTCTGAATTTATTAGTACTTATTCTAGAATCCATTACTCAACATATGTATCAATTGGAACTATTTCTAACACATAGTCATCCTAGCCAAAGATTTCTTAAGTAATGATTCCATACAAGTGGCCGTGAGATATACGTCCCTACTATTAGGGGTGATGAATCCTTTATTAACCATCTCAATTACTTTTATTTAATTTACATTGTACCCAATATCCATCCCATAGGTGGCCCCAAATGAGACTCCAAAGATTTGAATCAACACTTAGTAAACAAGATACTTTGGAGATCTCAAGCCTAAGGATACGTGCACATCTACTATAATGAGATTTTATCACTTGCACTAAATAGTTGTCTACATAATTATCTTATAGTTAGGTCATCCAATGAACATATTCACAAAACAAGCATCTAGATATTAACTTTGAATATCACAATACTCACAGATTCGAGAACTACCACTTGATCAAATCAAGAATTATAATACTTGTAAGTCTTTGTATATTAATGATGTCCTATTTGAATAATACTATAACTAGAGAAAATTTATGCACAAGTACTATATAGTGCAGTAGGAATTTCATGTTATAATCTCTATCATAATTTTCTTAACACAATGCTATGTGATTAGGACTTTATTTAACAGTTTTATACACATATACGCGAAACGATTAATTAAACTAAAAAATAAAGAATATTTTTATTAATTAAATATGTAAAATAAATTGTACAAATGATTGCATCTAAGGTATAATCCTAACAAAGTAGGACATGAATTACTAGAATGATTAAAAGAATTGTACATATTACATTCACTAACTTGTAAGTTGTTACCTAGAATCTTTCCTACCAAATTAGTTAACTTATCGACCTTGTCATCTAGAGAATTTGTACCTACTTCCTCCACCTTTTTAATTGAGTCATTTCTTGTATCAAAAGATTGTGTGTTAGTTGTTATATTAGAAATTAGCTTTCTAGTGGCGTGTGGGGTTTTGTCCACAAGGGCACTACCGGTAGACTGGATCAATCATTAATCTATCATGAGAAAGAAATCTTTCATAAAAATATTGAATGAGCAAGTGATCACTGATTTGATGATGCGGATAACTAGCACAAGCCTTTTGAATCTCTCCCAATAGTCATACAAAAACTCACCATGCAGTTACCTAATTCCACATATTTTTCTCCTAATTGATGCACCCCTATATGCAGGAAAATATTCCTCAAGAAAAAGCCTTTGTATGTTTAACTAACTATTTATAGAACCAATAGGTAGGTCATAAAACCAATATTTAGCTCCACCATGCAAACTAAATGGGAATGAATGTAACTTAAAGACCTTATCTTAAATTCTCCCTAGTTTCATATTAAAGCATACAACATAAAATTCTTTAAGATGCCAAATCTGAATCTTCTCCTGGTAACAAATGAAAAGATGGCCAAAGTTGAATGAACCCAAAATGCAATTTGAAATTAATCATTACTTGAGGGGAAAAAAAATATAAAAGTTGATCATTAAGGGTAGGGGCGACAAGTTCTTTAAGAGATCGATTAGTATCCATTGTAGAATCAAGGTTAGGATGAATATCACCAATATGTTCTTCAAGTTGTTCCCTAACTACAGAAAATTTGGATTTAGGAAAAGAAGGCTCCTCTGAATTAGTTTCTTCGTCATAAATCCTAGTTTCCTTAGGATTTAATTTTAGTGCCTTGGTAGTCTCCCTTTGTCAAATTTCTTACCACTCCTAAGATTTATCAACGAGATGAGCAATCCTAAAAAATACAAGAAAAGGTTAAAAAGTAAAAAGAAAATCATTAGCATGAAGAGAACTAAATAAAATCAAGTGTTATAAGAATTAATCATAGAATGAAGGAGATCCAAAAAATTTTCTTGTGTTCCCCTACAACGATGCCAAAATTTGTTGCTGTTAGAGTTTGACATTAAAAAGATGGGTTCTTTAAAATGCAGTCATTATGCACCAATAAATTTTAAACTCTACTCCTAAAGATAGAGGTTAGTATAGTAGCAAATAAAGTTTTGATCCTACAAGGAAGATGAGAAGTATACTAAATAAAAAATATATATATCAATCAATTCATTCTTATGACATCTTCTTGTAAACACTTAACCTTATTTAGTCTAATGAAACATTATTTACAAGTATTTACAAATAAATAGAGGAAAATCAAAATAGGAAACTACCTAAAACTAATCCTAACAAATTAAGAAACAAAATAGGAAACAAGCAAGAAAAAGAAAACTTCAGGACCAATTAAGAAATTATGAAGTTTATAGGCCTATGTCATGAAATCAATTTGAGAAACTTATCATTGAGTTGGTTACTTTGAGCAATTGATTTTAGGATTCTGCTAAGCACTGCAAATTCCCATCCTTAGAAAATTAGATTAATTTCATTGAGCACCACAAATTAATCGCTAAGTTAATTCTTAACCTAAGCCAACTTAATTAGTTAACAACTGAGCATTAATTAGATTAATCATGTCTTAGATAAAAAAACAAGATTTATAGACATCTAAGGTATCACTAATATCAAATGATAGATATCTAAGGCATCACTAATATCAAATAACATATAGCATTGACCTTAAACTATATGAAAGTAGAATCATACAATTCCTTAACTTAATTAAGCCATAAGCTGAAACTTAGTCAAGTGAATATGCTATTTAGAAAAATTAATCAAGAGATCAATTATCTTAGCAATACAATCATGTGAGTTAAATATGTTAGATCCAAAACGTAAGAGAAATCAACACAATTGATAAGGAAAGAAATATGAAATTGCATTAATACTGAAGAACTTAATATGATCAAATATAAACTCTTTAATACATTAATCTCCCACGTATCAAAACCAACATCAAAACATAGCCTTAAAACATGAATAAAATTCTAAATTGTTTAAATACGAAGAAAACTAAGGAACATAAAAGATTTCCAAACAAGAAAGAATAAGAAAAAGATTAAAAAAAAATAGAACTTGGAAAGCCCATCATCTTTAGCCTTCCTCGCCTCCTTGACTTCTTCTCCTTTTTGGCCTTTATTAGTGCTTTTCTCTAAGAAAATTAAGTTTTAAGGAAGTATATGTGTGCCTCTCTTAAATTTGGGACGTCTATCACCTTTATATAAAGTTCCTAAACCATCTTTGATTAAATTTAGGAAGTAAACACCACCATTAGACTTGTTTAGGACTCTTTAAAATCTTCAGGAAGCTTATACAACTTGTAGGCATGAGCATGCATGGAAGCCATGCATAATTTCTTCTCAAAGTAGATCGATGGTAGCACGGGGAGATGTATGATCATACAAGTGGCCATGCACCCTTCACGGGATCATTCACAACTATGCAAGTGGTCGTGCACCTTGCACAAGATTATGCACAGTTGCACACATAGCCTTGCATCTTAGAAAGTGACTTTTCCTCAATTTCTGCAAATTTTTAGGGATGATGTTTCTCCACTGCTATGCACAGGTAGATGCATAAGCGTGCACCATGTTGTGCATGTCTCCTAGAAGCTTCTCTATTTTCCATTGCTTAATGCATGGTCGTGCACCAAGCCATGCATGCACGTATTTCCTTAAAAACCTACTTTCAATGCCTCAAATCAAGCAGCAGTCTATCCAAGTATGAAAATATAACATTTAAGTTCAAGTTCTACTCACTTTTTACCAAAGTGACATAGAAACACCAAAAAAACACAATATGAGTAGAAAACCAATCATTATAAC
>JANUWF010000833.1:0-11452 GCA_026120185.1 Voacanga thouarsii | reverse complement strand
AGTGCACAAGCTTAAATCACAGTTGGTTCAACTCTATCTAGTCCAATTTATTTTTTGTTTTCACTCTATTTTTGTAGAACCAAGCTAGGCACCGGGTCCATTTTGAATTTGCATAATTCAGTTCCAAAATTTGTAATTTCTACATAAAATTACCAAATACTCTTTCCATAGATAAAATATCAAATAGAAGAGAATTGATGATTTATTGTATCAAATATATAAAAAATTACCTCAAATAACTAGAAAAAGATAGACACAATTTAGCTCCATCGGTTGCCACGATTGCTTTGGAATAACTTGGGGCGGTTGTTCCTTAGATACTTGGGATCCCCATAGTTGAAAGATTTTTTGGGTGTGTACTTGTGCCAATAGTCCTTCTCCATGTGTCCCTTCTTTCCATAGTGGTGGCAAGTTATCATATTCTAAACTGTCCTAGTGGGGCTTCTCCTTGCTTTCCTTTATTTCTTTCTTATGGTCTGGCTGGCCTTTTTGCTTGGAATTGCTTAGTAGGTGGGAAATTTCTTCTAACAATTCGACTCTTATCCTCATTTTCTGTCCTAGTGGTAGTATCCACTGCAGTAGCATCCGTAGTAGGTGGGAATGGGGCTTGTGCTCTCCTCGACTCTTGTCTCAAGCCTTTAATGAATTGGCATATCTTGTTTTGCTCTATGTCCAGTAGACGATGGCAATTCTTTGACAATTTGGTAAACTGCACCGCATACTGTGCCATAGACATATTTCTATACTTCAAGGTTTGAAATTCATCCTCCATTTTCTCAATAATCCATTGAGGAATGAACTCTGCCCAAAAATTTTCCCAGAAGTGGTCCTGCTCCGTTCTTGTTCAGATTGCTCCCAAACCTCTTGAGCTTGCAACCACCAGTTTCGGGCCGGTCTTCTCAAGAAAAAAAGCTACAAATTTTATCATATTTTCTTCCATTTACTGCAGAGTACGGAAGCTATCTTCCATTTGTTCAATCCACATTTTAGCCTTTTGCTCTTCCTCTATTTCACCAAAGTATAGTGGTGGTTGAAACTTGAGAAAACTTCAAGTGCCTCATCATCACCTCGTGAGGCCTTATGTTTTGTCAAATTTTGTAGAATCTCAGTCATTCGTTTGAAAGCTTGGGCAATAGTAACATCTTCGGCTCCCTCATTTTTCGGTTCCACATCTCTAGCTCTTGGCCCTTCATTTTGTTCATTTGGTGGGAGGTTTGGGGCAGAGTCATTTCTGTAGGGTGGCGGTCCTCCGATCTGCATTGCCCACAAGATGCACCATTAGTCTCCATCTTGGTGGCATGATAATGCTATATCACACAAATATTGCTCTTAGCGAGGCCGGTAAAAATTTTATATGGTTAGGATGGTTTATGCATGCTATGATATGTGTGGAAAATTTATAATGGAGCAAGTAAATAAGCACGTAAACCATCATCAATTCATAATTGATTGCTATTAGATATATATAATCACATATTTCATGTGTGTGAATATATACATATATATATATATATGTATATTTATATATATACACGTAAATGCCAAAAGAGCAGTGGTGTTTCTTCATCCATGCATACATAAGCCAACAAGAGGCTAATTCCTACCTAGCTGGGTTAGTAATTAAGCACGTAGGCTCCAAAAATAGGAGTTTTATACATCAATAAACATGTTAGTTTCTTATCTTCTAGTTTTCTTTCTAGTTAGTAGCCTAATACTCCTCAGAGTCATTATCAGCAACCTCCTCCGAGTTTTTTTTCATCCTGGCTTTCTTCGCAAGCCTACTACCCTCGAAGTCTTCTTTAGCTTCCACCTTTGTTTCTTCATACTCCATCTCCCTAGGGCCCTCACTTTATGATGTTGGGGGTTCCTCCTCTTTCTCTGCCTCAGGTTCAACAGTGACCTCATCTTCACTATTAGAAGATACCTCTATGCTCTCAATCACATTCGTCTTTTCGGATTCCAAAGTAGAGGAATCCAATTAGTCAGGGTCCACAACCCCTAGTGGTGGTGGTAGCTAACAGTACGGGTTCATTGTTTTATTGGTGGTTTGCAACATCCTTGCCATCCATCAATAATCCTTATTTGCATAGTTCCAAAAGGCTTGCGAAAGTAAATCACCGAAGAAGTCAATATTAGTTTAGACCTAGAAATTCCTGATTAGGATTCTAATTCCAGACTCATTTGAAACTCATGCTAATCCTAACTTAAGCCTAGTCTACACTAGAATCTTAATCCTATCCTAAGTTTTCATTGAAACCTAATCTCTAATACCAATTGTATTACCCTCTAAATACGTATCCTAAACGGCTGGGGATGTCGTCCTGACCTTTGGACCAGGGGCCTATAACACGATAGAGTAAAACCATAAGAAAGAAAATAAAAGAAAAGGTAAATCTCGGAAACATAGACTTAAATTACATCTTAAAGAAATTCGTCATAGTCGATAAAATGTAACTCTAACTTTGGCTAATAGAGAATCTAACATTCCATCCAGAATTAAAAATAATAAATGTATTAGGACCTATCGCTATTACAAAATAGAACATCAATACCCAGTCTTGATAAACATACATTCTCCTGAAAACATGATTAGAGAAAATATGTGAGATTATAAATAATCTCGAGTAAGTCCAAGGTGTGTGGTCATGCCATAATTTTCAATATGAATGTCATGATGAATAAATGAAAATAGTTTGAATGGAAATGCTCATAATGAACTTTACTCTTATGTGGAATATAATTTTTGGGGAAAGGAATGAATATATTGTACTATATTGTTTAAACAAAATCTCTATCGGATAAAATGATAAATTACACAAGACAATTTTGGAACAAAATTTTCATTTATACAAAGTCTTGAACCTAATTTTTTTCCACATCATGTATCATTATGATACTGTATTTGGAAGTTTTAATCTCGATGTGTCCTATTTGGCTAAGGCATAACAAATGAGAAAATAGCTTGTAGGGTGTACACCCTAACCGAGAGAACTCCACCCAAACATTTCTCTCACCTAATCCATCAAGCGGATGCCCCACGTCCGTCCTCGAATTTTACCTATTGAAAATTATGTCACTAGCTAAGGACCCGGCTATGTCACCTAGGATCTGTTGCCCTGTTTTGAAAATGACGGACATTCGAAGAAGACCAATCTTTCGATAGTCTCTTCTAAACTAACGCGAGCAAGTCCTAGTACCTCGTCCATTGAGTACTCAATGTCTAAATTTGATGTGGTTCAAGAAATTCTCATTTTGTTTAAGAATATATAATTTCATAGATATTTCTTTTTCCCAAACTCAGTCCGATCAAAGCACGAAACCACATTTTTCTACAAGATTTCCAAAACTAAATGCACATATCCTGTTTTAGCAATTTAGTCAAGGCAAGGTAATTCATTATCCACCATTTGCTTTGTAGAAGGTAATAATAATTGGAGCCATTTTAAATAAAGTTTGTGCCTTGACTTCTGCAATGCTTGCATGCATTAAAATGCATAAGTTTAACATGCATATATTTTCTTAACATTTAATGCGTGGCTCCAAAAATATATGTAAGACTTATGAGGAGACTTTATAAATATTATTCGTGTCTAAATATGTTACAAGAATTTATAGATGAGCTAAATTCTCATATATAGGCAGTTATCCAAAATGTCATGCTCATAATTCAGTAGATGATATTTATAGCATGAACATAAATCATTTCATGAATTTTGAGTAAAATAATATACATACACATATCTTGCATGAAATATTTGTAATGAGATGCAAGGATGTGCAAATCCTAAAAGAATCCACATAAAAGGGATTTTTATGGAAATGCAAAGGCTTACTTCTTATGCAAAGCTTAGCAAAATAACTTTAAGTTATCTTAAGTGCTTCTTCCTCCTACGTCCAACTCCAAATCTAACATATGTAAACAATGTAGGAATTAATTTACTATTTATATGAATCTAAATAAAGCGTTAATCGAGATCTTAGAATTGTTAGGGAATTACTTGTTCTTAAGTAATCCCAAAATACTTAGAGACAAAGCCTAATTAATTCTAATTATAAAGCATGCCATCAAGAAATACAATAATCTACTAAAGCATCCCTAATTCACATAGTATAGAATTTTCCTCTTTCCTTATTAACACCAATTGCGAAACAAAACCTTAATTAACATGCAAAACCATAATCACCCATGCAAACCTAATTAGACATGCAACTCTAATTGAATTGATAAAGCAGCACCTAAACCAACTTATCTCACCAAGTACACCAAGAATTCAAATAGCTTTTCAAAAATTAAAGTTCGCATTCAAATTTTTATTTTGTAAAGGTGTAAAGTTTTATTACCCGAAAATCATATTATTTAGGAAAATCACCAAAAATTTAACAACTATCCTAAACATCAGACAAAGTCCATTTAAGCCAAAATTTTCTACATTTATTGGTATTCCTATGAGTAAATTCATTTTCCAAATTCAAACATGAATTCTACTTTTACAATAAAATAGGGGTCAAAACCAACTTAATTCATTTTCTTGCAATCTCTACAGTTTTTGCGACAACTTTCCTTAGGCATTAGTGACCCTTAAACCCGTTATATTTGCCAATAACCATCACTAGAACCTATGGCCACATTTCCACCATATATACACAACTTTATTTTTTCCTTCATCACAAATTGTAGCACTCAAAGTATATATTTATTGATCAAACTTCACTGAATAGAAATTTAGTTTTGATAAAACAACATAAAATAAAATAAAAATGTTTTCTTGCACAAAGCTTTGTTGCCCAAAAAACTCAACATGTTCCTAAGCTAAACGCATCATTTCTTCATGGAGAAAACATACATAGATAGCATCAAAGTCATTTTCTCAGAAATCAAGCAGTCCATTAGGTTTTTTGTTTTCAATTTCTTCTAGTGGGAAAAATGAGTTCTTCACATAAAAGGCATTATTATCATATCGCATATTGTACCCCCAATATAAAGACAGCAAGTTTGAATCACATTTTCACCCACAAATAGCATAGAACACTCAAATAAGAAAGTTGTACAATAGAGCATTTTCCCTTGGTCAATTGAAAAACAAAGACATCACCAATTATCCTCTAGTTTTTTTTTTTTAGAGAGAAGCTCTCAACAACTTTGTGTCATCTTCCCGGTTCTTGTTGCAATTGGACATCTTTCAAGCTCAATGGAAGAATAATGCTTGCTTTCCTGGTTAGTACAGTGGACTGTCCTTGTTATTTACTTCCTACAGGATTGCAAATTATGTTTTTGCCATACTTGCTTCTGAATATCCTTGTTTATGGTTGCTGTGTTGTTTGAAATTTATGGGGTCGCCTTTGAGGTGTTGGAATTTTAGAGACGATACTACCAGGTGTGTTTGGAAGTTTTACTGCTTTCCATAAATAGTTATATTACTTGTTGAACCTAGCTGCTGTCCGCTATTTGGGAGTGTGTGAATGTCGCTGGGGTCTTGAACCTAGCTGCTATCTATTGTACATCCGATGCAGTTTGCCTGATTTATGTCCAGCATGTAGTTTGTTCGTGTACTGTCTCATTACTGTGCTTTGTTCTCTTCTCAAATTCTCCGGTGCAACTGCTAGGCTCTTGATTGCATATTTTATTTTTGTTCTTTGTCCGTCTATTTTTTCTGGGTTCATCTTCGATCTTCCACATACCTTGAACTTCAAATACTGCCGTTAATTCCCAACTCCTGCTGTTTCTAGTACACAGTATGGATGTGTGGGACCAAGTCTGATTCAATTTGAATTTCCATGCTATGTTCACTTCGTTATTCTCCCCACAACTAGATAACACACCTTTACCCACCCATAAATGCCAACTGCTCAAACTTACACACATCTGGACAACACACAATCGGCCAAAAATGGCTCAAATTCGAAGCAAGAAGTTTGGCCACCAGGAGACCCGAGACTCACCCTCACCTAACCAAACAAGGGTACAGGCAGATAATCCAAGGAATTAGGGACCCTCTTCCTGGGCTTCAACCTTAAACATCCTAACCCATAATCAGTCCCAAACCAATGAAACCTTGCTGCCTTCACCGCCTAAGCCCATTGATCTATCTCTGTCCATAACTCTTATTCTAGACCTGTAAGACCAGGCCCCCCCATTCGCCTATCCAGGCAACATGCATGAGTCATGTGGGAGTGGAAACTCAGACATCTATAGATAATATTGCTGAGCCAGAATCCTCTAACTCCTCTAGCTCCTTCGTACTTGAAACCATACCGCCTTCTCTAGGGAATGCTGCTAAAGCCACATAAATAAATGCAAGGAAATCTGATCGAACTTAGGCAAACATTGTTAAAGGAAACTGGGATCAGTGCAATGGTATAAGTTTGCAACATATACCCTGCACTGGAGAATTCATTGACATTGAGAAAACTGATTTCGAAGATATGGAACTCAAATTGGGATTTTGATTTATTGGTTTGTTTATTAGGTGGTATCTTGGACTAAGGGCGGTCATGGAATTAACTAAGCAGTGGATAGTCCCTTCCAAGGTCTACCCACATGCAACTGGCTAGCTTATCTTCTAGTTCAACTCAAAAGAAGACAGGTATGTGGTTCTTTGAGATGGGTCGTATGCTACGTTTGGGTGCTTACTAATGTTAAAGGCTATGCCTAGAGAATTTGATTTCTCATTAGCAGATATTAGCATATTTCCACTATGGGTGACATTCCCTGCTCTACCACTGAGATGCTAGAACTGCTCTGCACTAAGTAAGATTGTCTCCGGGGTAGGGGTGCCACTAATGACTTATATGCTCACTGCATGTGTTGAAAGGCTATCTTATACCTACGTCCTAGTAGAGGTTGATGTATCTAAGCCTTTGATCAAGGAAGTGTCAATACGACTACCATCTGGGAAAACTAAATACCAAGCAGTTCGATATGAGTTTGAGCCATTGTTCTGCAAGACTTACTGTAAGTTTGGTCATGCCACGGATACTTGCATGGGGGACAAAGTGAAAAATCAGGAACAAATGTTGTCTACTAAGGTAGCCTCTAAGTCTAATCGGGCAAAGTCAATGACTAATTCTAGGCTTAAATTTGCCCCGGCTGGCCCAATGAACCTTCCATTAGGGGCTACAACTATGGCCCTAATGAAGGTACAAAGGCAAGGAGCTAGTCTTTGTTGTGGATCGGGAAAGCAGTGGCCAAGCCGAACCTACCACAGGCACTATAGGGCATGATTCTGGGGCATCAACTTCACAGGCCAAGAATGCTCTAACTGCTACTGAAGACCCTATGAAATAGAATATGACTAATGTACCTCCCAAACAGGCATAACAGAATGGGCGAAGGGTGAGCAAGGGTCGATCAAGGGGCAGACATAGGGGACATAACCGAACTCAATTCGAGTCCTGGGGTAGGGTACAATTTTAGGTCAGTAACATTGTGCCAAAAGTAGGCGAAGAAGGAAGTGTGGAAGATTTACCAAATATGGTGGTTAAAGCTGTAGGAGCATGCATGCAAGCTCCTAGGATTATTTGCACCGTGTGGAAGAAATTCATAGACTGCCGTCGATCTAGAACATTTAGAAGGTCGTGGAGCGATGGAGCACAACAAATGTGCGATTTATTCCCTTCCTTAGTTGCTACATGATTTCCAATTTTTCCTTTTCTTATCTGTGCGATTTGTGGGTTTTATCCTTCTGAAGATTTCCAACAATGCACTATCTTCTGCAATTTATTATTGGTTTGGCATTTAATATTTTCAGTTCAACCTTTGTCTTCTAATAGCTTTTCTGAATTTGATGTCATTTGTTAATATTTTTGTTCTGTCTTTTGGGAATCTTATACTCCAGAGGTTGTTCTTATTTCTAACGTCAATGGCATTTCTGAGTGGATTATACCTCTTTCTACTGTCATCCACTATTTCAAACCAGAAATAAATAGAGAATGCTAGTAATCCTATGTAGGATGCTTCCCTATCATAATCTCAATAGTAGGGAAAGAGGGGAAGGTAATGGTGGATGTTTGAAATTTTGAAACAAAAATAGTAGGAAAGGGACTAGAGCTTCAAATGAAATGGTGGCCCCAGTGATTCAGTGGAGAGAAACAGAGGAAGGTTTCGTTGAATCAATTGGGACTGGGGAGGTACATATTTGTTTTTTAGATTGATCAGGTGGATGATAAGGTTTTGCCCTTGTTAACTTTGGAAGATTTGAAGGACAAGGGGATTAATATTGTTAGCTCGCAAGAGGAAAATGTACTACTCCATTGAAAAGCTTAATAGAGGATTCTTGAAAACAATGTTGTTGATATGTGGAAAGAGAAGATTTGGTGGTTGAAAGTTTTTGTTTTTTTGTGGATATAGCTTTGGTAGTCTATAGATGGAAATGGAATAGCTGGTGAAAACAGAAGCTTAATGATTGCGTGCACTATTTGGATTTTAATGTTTCATAATGCTGATTTTTTATTAGTTTCTTTCATTTGTTTCTTTTGTTGAATTTGATTTTCTAACTGTCCAAGAAATTAACTTTCAATGTTAATGATTGAAAAGATTTTCTTTTACTTATATTGCTCTTGGGGATTCTGTTGTTGGTTTAAGGTATTTTAGTTTTCTTATATTGTGCTACTAGCTTGCATTGGGTTAAAAATTTTTGCTCACTTCTATGCTATTGCCATATTTCATATTGTTTGATGCAAAGTGGTACTTAGAGTCTACGTGGAGGTTTTTTACCCAAGTTACCCTTTCAAAATTGTGATGATTTGATTTGTTCATATCTCTTAATTGTGTCTACTTGGATTTTTTCTTCTACTTTTGACTGGTTTTAGGATGTCATGTTGATTTTTGGACCTTTTGCTTAATGGTGAAGATGATAAACCTGATGATTGGATTTTGGGAAAAATTTGAGGCACTATTATGGTGGCTGTTTACCTATTCCTGGGAATTTAGTGTTTTATGCTTCCCTCAAAGTGAGCATATCCAATATATTTTGTTATAATGTTTGTATTCTTTATATATTTTGTTATAGTTAGAATGATGAAAGGACAAGAATAACTTTTTTTCTGTTTGAGTCAATGTTTCTTCCTAAATCCATCACATGATTAGTTGTAAAATATTTCAAGTTGCTCTATTCTTAAACATTCTATAAATTGAGAAGTTGTGTTAGGAACATTTTCCTAAATGTATGGGCTACCAACTTCTGTGAACCTAGCAAAAATGAAGCAAAAGTTTTGCTATTTTTCTCTTCTATTTTCTTGCCAAGATGACACTTGATTGAACAATGATTTTTCTTTAGAAATTCCTACTATTTTCTTTGCCTCAACTTCATGCCGCTTTTTGGGTAAAGATATACCCCAAACTCCTACAATTTGAGAATACTTTGTAATTCATTCCACACAAGTGATGTCACCATGCTTTCTAGAAACCATGGTCTTAGCTAACTTCGAGATTTTCTGTGGCTTGAGATTTTTGTGAGACCTTTGTGATAACCGTATTCTCTTACATACTGAGTACTAGAAGTTGTGCTACCAACTTAAGAGCAAAAGAAAAAGGCTGAAAAATTCATCACGAAGAAAAGATATGTGATCAAGAAAATATCAAAATAGCAAAAAGATGGAAAGATTGAAGTTGTTGACTGTTAAAGAAATTATAGTGATTGATAAGAATGGAATACTTTCGTTGAGTGAAGAGAAGAAATCATTAGATGCTCAAGCTTTCGTAAAAAAACTGCATTTACATGGAGTAATAGGAGTCATTGTGTAAAAGATGAGCACTTAAAATTAATATTTTTAGGCCAAGAAAAAGGAAACTTTTGTGTATGGGTGAAAGGAATTTAAGGTGGATGCAAAGTTAAAAAAGATGGCCCAAGCCAAGATGTAGTAAATCAAAAGTATGAAAAAGGAAGTTTTTGTGTATCGATGAAAAGATTGAGCAGTTAGTGGCATTAGAATTTAAGGTGGGGGCAAAGTTAAAAAAGATGGCCCAAGCCAAGATGTATTAAATCAAAATCATGAAGAAAAATATGTTAGAGTTATGTCCTAGAGGCAATCACTTGTATATTGTATAATGCATATTTACTTAATAATAAAGGAATTCTTTATCTTATAGATTGCTTGTTCATACATCCATATGTATGTAACTATTAGATAAAGTCCCTAGTACAACAATATGTTCAGAACATTATAATAGAGATTGTGTTGTAGGGTTCCTACTACACTAGATGTTTTTGTGAACTTAAATTATCCCTAATCATACTATTAAGAAGATAAGCCATCATTAAAGCACTAATACTTATACGTGTTATATTTCTTGATTTGATCAAGCGGTGGTTCTCACATCCGTTGGTATTATGATAATCAAAGTTAACACGTGGATGCTTGTTATTTCAACAAGTATATTGGTTGACCTAACTATGACATAATCAAATGGATAACTATTTAGAACTAGTGATAGAATATCGTTATAGCAAATATGCAAATATCCTTAGATTTGAGATCTCCAAGGTACTTTATTTTCTGAGTGTTGTACTTTGATTCTAACATTTAGAGTTAGATCGAAGGCCGCCTATAAGATAGATATTAGGTACAATGTGAAGTAAACTAAAGTAGTTGAGAAGGTCAATAAAGGATTCACCACTCCTAATAGTAGGAGTGAATATCTCAAGGCCACTTTTATGAATAATTTCTCAAGAAGTCATTAGCCAAGGTGACTATATGTTTGAAATACTTCCAATTGATACACATGATGACTAATGCATTCCGGAAACAAGTAATATAATGTTCAGGCTAAAATTATTTATTATTTTGGAAGAAGTTGGTAGTAATTCCATACTGTAAAATAAATGAGATATTGTATGGTGAATGGAGTTTAATGCACTTACATTTTGGTATTGAAAGATTCATGTCAAACCACTTGACTTTCTAGATTTTTTGGAGGTCATGATGCATTGCTAGGTGCCACTCATGATCTACTAAATATGAATTTATTAATTAGAGAAATAATAAATTTAATCCTTATTAGAATTAATATATTAATTCTAATTATCAAATACGATTATTAATTCTATTATTATAGAATTAATTAATATTAACTACCAATTGACTAGAAAACCTAATAGGACACACACAATAGAGGTATTGGTACTCAATGAATTTTTTAATGATATTATGAGGTTAATTTATGAGCAAAAACTATTATTATGGGGTTAGCTACTTTATTAATGGCTAATTATAAAGTGCTATAAGTAGTTGGTTGAAATTGCAATTATTTAAAAGGTTTGTGGTTGAATTATAAACTAGTTATAATTCAAGGGACCTTATTGCAATAATGGAAATTCAAGTGACCATAATATGAAAAGGCTAAAGTTTGTTTCCTAGAAGCTTCTAGAAATAAAATACGAAAGGCTTTTCAGCATTTGTAAAAGGGTTTAGGAAATGCAATAGGTAAGTGATGGTTTCCTAAAAGAATTAGGAA
>JANUWF010000832.1:0-60992 GCA_026120185.1 Voacanga thouarsii | reverse complement strand
GTCCGAACGATCTAATTATCTAGGGCTCTGGGGAACATGACTTGGATATTGGCTTTAGGGTAGCTCCTTTGGAATGCGAAAATAATCCAAGATGTCATATATCATTGCACTAGAAGCCTAAGAATGGTAAATGTCTTTTGGAGAGCTATTAGTACACTCTTTCCTCTCTAAATGAACGACGATGTATAGAGGAATATTTTAGTCATTTCACCTGTGGATCGAAGAGATAGCTAACACAACATTGTCCTTGCAGTCAATACTTTCTTATGCTGAAACTAGAAAATATTTAAAATGTAAAATACAGCTATTTATATAGCAATGGTATTTTTGGTCATTTTAATAGCCAAGGCGATATGTCTTTTTGGTCCTCAGAATAGCCCGTAAGGCCTAATTATTTTAGGTAGAGAAAATGGTCACAATAAAAGGGATTTTATTTTATTTGAGAAGTCTATTTTATTTTTTAGACTGGAATAAAATAAAAAAATGAGAGAAATTAAATTTATTATCTAGTTTAATTGGTTAACTAATTGTTCAAGACCTAAACCCAGATTTAATAATTAGAAAAATTAACCTGGACTTAAACTAGTTAATAAAAGGCTTAAATAATTTTTTAGTTCATTTGGACTGATTAATTACTTAATGGGTTATTTTAATAGGCTCAACAAATAAATAATTAATGGTTATAAGTTTTGGGCTTATTGGGTCTAAAGAAAATATTAAATTATTTTTTGCCCAATAGCTTGGACTAAAAGAATTTTTTTATTATCGGAACAGAAGAGTTAAGGATTACCTAAACCTCTTCTATTGATAACCTCTGGGTGTTTTGAAATATCAAAACCTCAGTGTTTTTGGCTCTATGAGGTTGTGAATAGTCGTGGCCTTTTGTTGGAAAAAATACAGACACACAACACAGAAGAAAAACCACCAATGCCTTGTTCTTATTCTCTCTCTCGCCCATATTCTTTTTCCATTTGTGATTTCTTTATTTTTCTAATTAATTGAAAAGGATCAAGAGGTGTAATTCCTCGCCTAAGTTATTTAACGAACACAGATGTAGCTATGGAATATTCTGAGAAGCAAAGAGCTTTGTGTTCATGATACGGAGAAGTCAAAGAGTAATACCCCTACTCAAAGTAATAGTGGAAATATATCAAAACTGGGTGTCACCTCGTCTAGTTACCTAGACAAGGGGTCTTTATAACGAAGAACTAACAAAGTATACAAGGTCCAGATCCATACTACCAATATCATATACATACATATATATATATATATATATCAGAGCATTTCATATATGCAATCTCCATACTACATCAAAAGTATAGTACATAATCAAAAGTGAAAGCGTCCGAACCAATACTGCTATCACTGTGGTATGCTACGGTATACCTATTATTTATTCTCAGTATGCTGCGGTGTATTTAGTATGCTGTGGTATACCTATTATTTATTCTCAGTACGCTGTGGTGTACTTGTCTTTCTGGCAACACACGATTGAATGCTGTAGGCTGCAGTCTAAGTACAATGATATGTGACGTTGAAGGCGAAGCCTTGTGATCTTTGCATACAGGCCGACCTTCTGTTGGAGAACTGCCTATAATTTGGAAATCAGGATAATGATTTAAAATTAAAACATAATTTTCTAAAAATGATTGACTTCTGAATAAACTCTTCTTTAGAGAGTTTTTTAATTATTTTCTAGTAGGAAAATGTTATGCTCTTCCACAAAGGTTTTATATACTTTATTCCTTCATAAAGCACTAGCATACATGGGACTCACTAATTGATTTTTTGTCACTCACAAGTGTCTTTTATCTTACTCTTTTGTAAGATTCGAAGTTGAATAGACCTACGAATAGAGGAACGATACCACAGTCATAGCAGCATAGGTCCAGATGCTTTCTCTTTTGATTATGTAATATACTTCTGATTTATTATGGAGACTGCATGTATGAAATGTTCTAATATATATATATATATATATATGATATTGATAGTATAGATCTGGACCTTGTTTACATTATTGGTTCTTTGTTATAAAGACCCCTTGTCTGGGTAACTGGATAAAGCGATACCCGATTTTAATATGCTTCTGCTATTACTTTGAGTAGGGGTGTTACAATTGGTATCAGAGACTAGTATTATAGAACTGTGGTATCATCATAGGATTTGATAGAACTCTTTCATTTTGTTGATAGGTCGGATAGGAATAATAAGGACATGATGCCCCCTAAAAGAACTCCTGGACGATCGTCACGAATTACTCGAAATCACCCTGAGCCAATAGTGGAGGAACTACATGTGGTGGGTTCCCAACTTACAACTTTAGACCACCCTATGTTCCAAACTTTCTAGAAAATGGTTGATACAATTCAACAATTGATTGAGACTGCCACAAATACTAGAATGAATAAAGTATGAGCAGGGAAAGTCAACAAAATGAATTCGAATCGAACTGAGTTCTTGAGCAATTTTTGAAATTTCACCCTCTATAATTTCAAGGGCCACCGAATTTGAAATAAGAGGCTAAAAATTAGATCAAACAAATAGAGAAGATTTTTGTAGCTTTGAATTATTCAGAGCAGAGGAAAGTACAACTTGCTACATTTTAGTTAAAAGGACCTGCCTAAGATTGGTGGGCCAGAGAAATGAACCAATGAGAGTGGGATTGGATGGATTTCAAGACTAGTTTTAACAAGGAGTTTATCCCCAGTTGGGTGGTGGAAAGGAAAGAGGATGAGTTCAGGCATTTTCACAAGGAGGTCATACGTGGGGAAATATTCCATTGAATTCACTAAACTATCGAAATATTGCCCACTTCTAGTCCACTCAGAGGTAGACAAGATTACACGCTTCATGAAAGTTTTACGGCCAGAATTGAAAAGAGTATTGGCAAGCATGGCTCCTACTAGTTATAATGCTGCATTAGAGATGGCTTCCAGGATACTGGTGGCTTACATTGAATAGGTGGGTGAGAGGAATCGAAGTGGATTTCAGGGTATGAGTTAAAAATGATCTGCAGAACCTCGGTAGCAAAAGAAAGGGAAAATGTAAAGAAGGAGAGGTCCAATTGGAGGACAACCCTTTTTTAGATGCTTTAACTGTAAGGAGGTAGGGCATAAGAGTTTCAATTACCCTCATCCTCGAAGGATAGGAGGATGGAGTCGACCCGGTGGAAACAATCAAGGGCACAGAGATCAAGACTAGGAAAAGTGAACTTAGGACAAACTTCTACTTCTAGAGCTGGACCTGCCAAGCCACAAGTGAATGCTAGAGTGGTTGCATTAGAAAAGACAGATAATCATGCCATAATAGTGGAAGGTACACTTATTATTTTTTATCATGATGCTAAAGTATTGGTATATCTCTGTTCTATGCATTCTTTTGTTCCCAATTCATTTCCTGAGGCTATGGGGATTAAAGGGGAAGAAACAACATATGAAATGATTGTCAGTACTCCATTGGGAAAGCAATGGAATAGTGAGAAAATACATAAGGGCTTTAAGATTTTGGTAGAGAATGAAATTCTGGGAGGAGATTTGATATGTTTACCCAAAGGGGACATGATGCTATCTTAGGCATGGACTGGCTATCTCAGCATCATGCTCAAGTTGACTATTAACATAAGTAGTACAATTCCATCGACTTGGGAACCTATATTGGAACTTGTAAGCAAGGTTAGAAGAAAGAGTAATACTTTTATATCGGGACTCAAGGCCTGAAAGATTATTCGAAAAGGGTGTACTAGATACTTGGCTTATGTGATTAATAAACCAGGAAAGGTTAAGAAACCCAAAGATGTCCTTTTGATGAATGAGTCTTTAGATATTTTTTCAGCAAAATTGAAGGAAGGACTCCTCAAGCACTCAAGGATCTTCATTAGATAAGGCGACATCTTCAACTAACGATCATCAAACAAGTATTTCTTTCATGACCTTCTCCTTAGATTTTCAAACTCAAGGCTTTTAGATGATGGAATTAATAGGTTGATCGAATAATATTAGGTTGGAGATATGTATGTGGGTGAAGGGAATAAATTTAAGACAAGAAAATTGAAATAAATATTGAGGCTTAAGAATTATTGTTGGATTATGCTTTAGGATCATTGTATGTTCATTAGTAAATTATGATTAAAGGCTTTATGTTTGTAGTTTGAATGTTTTGATGTATGATGGAAGTTATACCACTGTTGTTTGATTATGCACCCATGATGTTATTTTCCCATGAAATCCCTTGATAAAATTATAGCTAGTAGAGTATCACCCTTGTTGTGATAATTATTATTGTAAATCTATTTTTGGGCAAATCAACATGTTATATATTAAATATATGTGTGTATGAATATATATAAATTTTTGTACTAGTAAATTCACTATGGTCATTAAAAATAATTATTAGAGCTACTTTTATTACTAATATTATTATCAAAATTATTAGTATCATTATTTAATTTCATTTACTAATTTCGGTAAACATTGATTATTTTCAAAATTAATAATTACTTAAAATATTATTATTTTATTAGATAAATAAATGGTAATATTTTTATTAAGCATTATTAAATATAAATAATATATAGGAATTAATTAATATAATATCAATATATTTTAAATTTATATTATCTATTATAATAAATATTATTGGTAATTATTATCAAAATAATTTATTTATTATTATTATAAATTATTTATAATTTATTATTAACATTACTTATTATTTATTATTTGTTAATAGATAGTTAATATTATAATTTATTTATTTATTATTTATAACACCTATTTATTTTGATTTATCAAAATAGTTTTATTCTATAAAGTACTTTATCAATTAATGTTAAAACATAAGGCATTGTTGTCATAATTGGATGTTGTTGTAACTACTTATGCTTAAGCATATTAGGCTAAGAGTTATTTATTTATGCAAGTGTTATTTGGATGTTGGGACTTATACCCTATATTTACCTCAGGCGGGACTAGTTTGCCTTGAACCAACTTAGAAGGCTATTGTATTAAGGAAAAGCAAGAGATCAGGTAAGTCCTTGCACAAAGCCATTTGAAGATCAAAATCACTTCAGCAAGTCAAAACATGATGCTTATGTGGAAATGTACTTTGGAGGCAATTATGGACAACTTTCCTTTTCTTTTCCAGTCATTCAAACAATTTCCAGTTGAGCAAGCAATTTTACACAAAACGCTAAACTTTTTCTAAAAACTAACTTTGACAAGAATTTTGGAAACCATAATTGCTATTTCAAAGAAAACACATTGGATGGTTCTTCTTTTCCCAAAAGGGACAAATATAACGTTGAGTACTAAATAAGGATAGACTACTAGGACTAGTCTTTGAAGGACTAGGATAAGTCTTTCAATAGGTAGCCACCTCTGAGGGGTGAGTCATTCCTGGATAGGATATTAGTTCTATAGATTATACCAGTCCAAGCTAGCAAGTACAGTCAAGTGAACTGTGTATTCTAGAACGGACAACTGATAAGTTTGGGTGTAGAGATGGAGGAGTTTCTCATCCGGTTGGCCGTACACCTACCTTGTGTCAGACTGCACAAAGTGTGGCATCCAGAACATTCTATTGTCATGGTGCAGAAAGTGTGGCACTATGGGTATTTCTTTTTAGTGGTTATTTTTATTTTATACAATGTATGGCATTTGAAAGGAAAACTCCACTCCTCACCTTGTGAAATTTATTTGAGACTTGCTAGCACTTACTTTTATAAAAGTTTCTCAACTTGCATACATGAATTATTTTACCTGAGGCACCCTAAGCACACACGGGGTTGCTGAGATTTATGTCTCACCATCTTTTTATGACATGCTTTCTGGTTGATCTTGCTGTGAAGGTTATTGATTAAAGATTGCCTTTCTTTGAAGTCTTATGTTAATTGTATTTCATTTTTGAGAGACTTTAGTAGACATTTGTTTATTTTGGGAATTGTTTATGTATTGTTTTAAGTTGTAATAAGTTTAAAGTTGGATCGTTTCTTTTATTTTTTTTGTGAGTCCTAGTTATAAAAACCCGTTATCCTAAGGATGGGGAGACATCCCCAGCCTAATCAGGTACGTAGGTAGTGTGGTGTTACAATATGAACGAGAGAAAAAGAGAAGAAGGCTTTTTGTATATTTTTTCTGATTGTGTCATGTTTTCTGTAGGAAAAAAAACTCAATCCCTAATACATGAATATTCCCTTATCATTAGATAACCAAAACACGAGAGTTTTAATATTTCAAAACTCCCGAAGGCCATCAACAAAAGAGGTTCGGCTAAGCCTTAACTCTTCCGTTCTGTGAATAAAAAACCCTTTAGTCCAGCCTATTGGGTCAAACATAATTTATTATTTTCTTTAGACCCAATGAACCTAAAAAATAATAACCATTAAATATTTATTTCTTGGGTCTATTAAAATAATTCAATAAATAATTAATAAGCCAAATGAACTAAAATAATTATTTAATCCTTTTATTAACTAGTTTAAACCCAGATTACTTTTTCTAATTATTCAATCTGGGTTTAGGACCTGAATAATTAATTAACCAATTAAACTAAAATTAATTTCTCTCGTTCTTTTATTTTATTCCAGTCTAAAAATAAATTAGACTTTCTGAATAAAATAAAATCCTTTTTAATTGAGGCCATTTCCTCGACCTAATATTGATTAGGACTTATGGGCTATTTCGAGGATCAAAAAGTCACATCGTCGTGGCTACTAAAATGATCAAAATACCCTTGCTATATAAATAGTTGTATTTTACATTTTAAATATTTCTTAATATCCTCATAAAGAAATATTGACTCCAATGATAATGTTGTGTTAGCTATGTCTTCGACGTATAGGTGAAAGGAAAGAGTGTACTAACACCTCCCTAAAAGACATCCACCATCATCAGGCTTCTAGTCCAATGATCTATGATTTCTTGGAATATTTCTGCTTTCCAAGGGAGTTATCCTAAAGCAAATATCCAAATCATGTTCCCTAGGGCCCTGGATAATTAGATTTTTCAGACAATCACAAGGGGCGATATAGTGTAGACACTGTCTCGTATACATTTTTCTTGACAAGCTAGTTACATATACCCAACATATAAGTATATTGGTCCATCTAAAGAACCTCAACTATAGTATATCAAAGCATATGCTTCCAGCTTAGTCAGACCACCAACTTAGACTCAAGTTTTAGAGTACAAGTCCACGCTATTGTAGTAGTAGTCTAGGTTTCTATCACATAGTACTTTTAGAAACCACTACTACAAGTCCTATCTACGTATTTGAAATACACTTGTGTTATGAAATGAGAGGACTACTCATTGGCTAAAGGTAAGCCATTCCTTATTTAGAATTCATAACACAATAACCTTGCCATGATAAGATTCCCATTCTTATCATCGAGTTAAGAACAGTAGTTTATTGTTAAGTATCCAATGATCCATACCTTACTGTGAAAGACCTCTATTTACATGAACCATTTACTTAAACACAATGAGTCTTTTCCAATAAAATCGTACACAAATATAAAGAAGATTTTACAAATAAATTCTAAGAAAAATAATTTTATTAATACAAGTCAAAATTACCTAAAAAACCTAATTTAAGAAGGAATACATTCTAACAAGATGAAGAACGGAAGAGGAAGGACAAAGGAAAGAAAGAGAAGAGAGAGAAAAAGAAAGAGAGATAAACCAAGAAGGAGAAAAGCGATGAAAATGTAGTGACATTAATTATGTTCAATCATATAGGTGAGTTTGACTAGGGGTTTACATAGAAGACGAGGGAAGTCCCTTTATTTTTCAAATACCATTTTGGGCTACTAATTTTCTATAAAATTTGCATATGTATATCTCATTAATTATTTTATGAAACATACATTTTATGAGTTTCTCAACCTAAATTTTATGAGATAAGTAATTTTATGTGTGAGAAAGTAAGCTCTGTGTGAGCAAGGCAATCTTTATGTTAGGTTTATGACCTTTGTATAAAAATCCATCAACAACCAAATGGTAGGATATAGTTGAACTATTAACAATCGAGCAGTGGGAAATGGTTGAGTGCTAGGCTACGAACTCTCATTTTGAAAATTGGCAATTACTATGTTGGACCATTAATATCCATATGTGAAAAGTGTTTGTTGTGTATCAATTATAAGATCTCATCTATTATTTACAACTTATCTTGTTAGAAAAATGTTATGAAATCCTTCTACTTGATTTAATAGAAATCACGAGTACATACTGGACTCACCAAGTGTTTTGCACTTATATATACGTTTCCTTTCATTCTTATGACTTACATTTTGTGTGAATTCTGATGAGCAAAGTAGCACAACGGAAGCATGATATAGTGAAACCAGGATTTGGACTATTATGTTGTTTGTGGAAGAATTAATGACAATGGAATGTAAATTCATTTTCACTAAATTAGAAATTATGTAATTTATGTATGATCTTTTATATGAAACTTCAGGATGTAGTTTTCATATGGAATTTTGATTTGTTATAAAGACCCTTTTGTCTGAGAGTTCAAATAGGGTGACATCCCATGAAGATAAAGCCCATTACAACATGGACAAGTGGGGTGTTACACTCCCCATCTTAAATGAATTTCGCCTTTGAAATTTGGGATGTTACACGCCCCTCTTAAATGAATTTTGCCTCCAAAATTCACGCAGTCTCATACCTTATAGTATCTTCGGATATTTTTCTCACCTCCATTCCTCTATTTCCTCAAGTACTGTCTTGAATACCATCATGCTCTATACATGTAGTGCCATTACTCTAATAAAGCAAACACTATCGTAGCTATCTTCAAATCATGTGTGGAATTATTCACTTCATGCATACACAAATATTTTTTTCTAGACATGCACCACAACCTCATTCTCTTGCATACACAAATATTCAAAGTTATACTGCAAATCTAGAAGGAATGTAAAGTAGATAAATTTCAATAGCAAGAGAAAATTGATGATTAAGAGACATCAAAGTGCAAGGAAGTAAAATTGAAACAATTGATTATCAAAAAATTTATTATGATTGATGAGTCCCGTACACTTACATTGAATAAAAAAGAGAAGTGATATGTGTAAAGCCCCACCTAAACCTACCCTAGAATTAGAGGGATGAGATGCATATCATACCATATTGCATAAAACTATATTTCTTGGATGAATTCGCATGCCTTAGAATTGTGATATATAGGTTATTTATGCTTGTTGAACAGGAAGGGTAAATAAGGAATTTTACTTGAGGATGAATTAGGAAGAAGCTTGAGATTTAGAAAGGAAGAGAATTTGGTTGGGAAAAATAAGAATAACAATTAATGTGGCTAAGTGGTTAGAGCTTTGTGGTTAATTTCTACGGTCTTGAGTTCAAATCCAATCACCTAAGCTTTATTTTTAATTATCCTAACTAATGTTTGAATTTTCTTCTTACATTCCATGAAGCTAGGAATGTTGTCTTAGGAAAGACACAATGGTAATGCCCTAACTATGTGATCTTGTCCTAAAAGAAAATCTAGAAGAATTCAGGCCACCATCATTTTAGCAACTTATGTCCTAACCTATTTAAATTCAAAATACTCCTATTTCTTTAATTCTCCTAATTTCTTTATAAAATGTCTTGCATAAATCTTGGGCTTGAATATTTGAAAATTTCCATCTCTTGAGATAGGGGATGACCGAAATCTTGGAGGAAGAATAGCTAGTTGGTATTCAACTAAATCACCATATCTTCACCTTCAAAGAACCATGCTTTGCTTGTTCTTGTTTTGGTAAAAATCTGAAATTTTTTTCCAGCATTTCCTCTTGGCTGGAATGTCCAAAAAATGCAGCCCAAATGCTATTCTATTCTTTCTAACAATCAACCAATTTTGTGTGAGCAAGGAGCTGAAAATGCCTTGGAATTTCGTAACTCATGTAACCTCACCAAACTAAAAATTTTTGAGCAAATTACCAATTGTTTAACCATGGAGATTGAGCAATCAACCCATGCATAAGATCACCTGAATTTGCCCTCCTTCTTCTCCAAGATGGTGGCTGAAAAATCACCATTAATTGACCTTCAAACACCTATGTTTTAGCTGCAAATCCATTTCAAAATAATTTAAAATTTCTACTCACAAATCGTTCCATATTCAAAGAATTCTTGTAGCTAAATCCCAGAATTTTTCCAACTTCCTTAGCAAAGTCAAGAACCAATTTCTTCCTCAATTTCCTTCAACATTTCAGCCACACTTGAAGCTATGCTGAACTTCTTGTCTTCTTCATCTACCATAGCCATTAGAGCTCCATTAAACCACCTTAAACCTCTCCTATCTTCACTCTATCCAAAACTTTTCAAACTTGAAAATTAAATTTCAGCTTTTACTCTCTTAAACTCTCACCTAGCTAGACTAGTAAACCAGAATTTTCCTCTCTCTTGTACAGCCATTTTCGACCAGCATTAAAGCTAGAATAATCTTCCATTTCACAACCAATACAAAGCTAGGCTAGCAACCCACCATTGAAGGACTAGACACATTCAAGACCAAATCACCATTAACAAATCTTCTACCTCAAACACCTCCATTTTCCCCTCATTTTGAAATTCAAGCTAGCTCAAGTCTCTCTCTCTCTCCCTAGGATAACCGAAAATCCTTCTCTAGCAAGGCCATTTAGCCATCACTCATCAAGCACACACTTATCGTCTTTTCTCAAATTTCTCTTATGTTCTCAAGAACACTAGGAATACACACTAAACTTCTTCAACCTTTAGACAATTCTATTCATCCCAAATCACTCCAAAAATCGCCAAATTAACTAGGATTCAGCCTATACTCATCCATAGCACACTCCATAACACTAAAACAACCAAAGTTGATCTCTTCTTCGGATCAAACGAGCCTTTTTGTTCAAGAACAAAAAGAACACCAAAAAGGTAAATTCAATCACCTTAATCCTTCTTCACGTCTTCATCTTCATTTCGTAATCATCTTAATCTCTCTCTCTCTCTCTCTATCTCTTGGCCGATCCATTAGTGGCCATCCTTGAACAACTTCAATTGAAAAAGGACACTTCAAGCACTCAAGGACCTTCATTAGACAAGACGACATCTTCAACTTCATCTATCATCAAAAAAATATTTCATCTATGACCGTCTTCTTAATTTTCAAACTCAAGGCTTCTAGATGATGAAATTAATATGTTGATCGAATATTGTTGGGATGGAGATATGTATGTGGGTGAAAAGAATAATTTTAAGACAAGAAAATTGAAATGAATATTGAGGCTTATGAATTATTGTTGGATTATGCTTTAGGATCGTTATATGCTCATTAGTACATTATGATTATAGGCTTTATGTCACTAGTATGGATGATGTATTGAATGATAGAAATTATACCACCATTATTTTGATTATGTTCCCATGATGTTAATTTTGACACTAAATACCTTGATAATATTATTATTAGTATAATACCACCGTTGTTGTGATAAATATTAATTCAAGTCTATTTTTGTGCAAATCAACATGTTATTTATGGAATATATGTGTGTATGAATATATGTAAATTTTAGTACTAGTAAATTCACTATGGTCATTAAAATTATTATTAGAGCTACTTTTACTACTAATATTATTATCATTACAATTATTATTATTACCATTATTATTATTATCAAAATTGTTAGTATCATTATTTAATTTAATTTATTAATTTTGGTAAACATCAATATTTTTTAAATTAATAATTGCTTAAAATATTATTATGTTAGATAAACAAATAGGAATATTTTTATTAAGCTTTATTAAATATAAATAATAATATATCAAAATTAATTAATATCAAATATCTTTTAAATTCATATTATTATTGATTATTCTTATAGAAGCTTTTATGTACACTTATGTATTATGTATAATAATAAATAATTACTATTATTATTTAGTATTAATATAATCTATTATTTATTACGTATTATTAATATCATTTATTATTTATTGTTAATGTTTTTGTTATTTATTAATAGTATTATTTATTATTTATTATCATTATTATTTAGTATTTGTTAATAATAGTCTTATTATTTATTATTATTATTATTATTATTATTATTATTATTATTATTATTATTATTATTATTATTCATTAATGAATAATTCTTGTTATTACTTATTATTTATAACACCTATTTATATTCACATATCAAATTAATCTTATTCTATAAAATTCCTTATCAATTAATTTTAGAGCTTAAGACATTATTATCTTATTTGGATGTTGTTGTAACTAGTTGAGCTTAGGTATATTAGGTTGGGAGTTATTTATTTGAACAATTGTTGTTTGGTTATGAACCATTGAGACTTATACCATATATGTATCCTAGGTAGGTCTAGTCTGCCTTGAACCAACTTGGAAGCCTATTGTGTTAAGAAAAAGCAAGAGATTAGGTAAGTCCTTACATAAAGCTGTTTGAAGATCAAAATCACTTCGGCAAGTTGAAACATGCTATATAAGTAGAAATGTACTTTGGATGCAATTATGGACAATTTTCTTTTCCTTTCTCATTCAATCAATCAATTTCAAATTGAGCAAGGAATTTTAATCAAAATGCTAAAATTTTTCTAAAAACTAACTTTAACAAAAATTTTATAAACCATAATTTCTATTTCAAGAAAAACACATGGGATGATTCTTCTATTCCCAAAAGGAATGAATACAAAGTTGAGTACTTAATAAAGGTAGACTACTATGACTAGTCTTTGAAGGGTTAGGATAAGTCTCTTAGTAGGTGGCCACCTCTGAGGGGTGAGTGCTTTCCGGATAGGATGCTAGTTCAGTAGATCATACTGGTCCGAGCTAGCAAGTATAGTTCAAGAAGACTGTGTATTTTCAAAATTGACAACCGGTAAGTTTGTGTATAAAGATGGAGAAGTATTTCACCCTGTGGGCCGTACACCTACCTTGTGTCAGAATGCACAAAGTGTAGCGTCCTGAACATTCTTTTGTTATGGTGCACAAAGTGTAGTGCCACGTCTATTTCTTTGAGTGGTTGTTTTTATATATACAATGTATGGCATTTGAAAGGAAAACACCACTTCTCGCTTTGCGAAATTTATTTATGACTTGATAGCATTTTATTTTTATAAATATTTCGCAACTTACATACATGAAATATTTTTTCTAAAACACCCTAAGTACACATGGGCTTACTGAGATTTATTTCTCACCATCTTTTTATACCATGCTTTCAGGTCGATCCTGCTGTGAATGTTGATTGATTAACGTTGCCTTTCATTGAAGACTTATTTTTATTGTACCTCATTTTGAGAGACTCTAGTAGACATTTGTTTATTTTGAGACTTTTTCATGTATTGTTTTGATTTGTAATTAGTTTTAATTTGAATGGTTTCTTTCCTTCCTTATGTGTGTCCTAGTTATAAAAACCCCTTGACCTAAGAACGAGGTGACATCCCTAGCCCTATTAGGCTACGTAGGTAGTGGGGTGTTACAATATAAGCATAGAGGCTCCTCATTGAATGAAAATTTCGTGGCTTAAAAGGTCATTAAAAAGAAGAACATGAAAGGCACTCAAAACAATAAATTAATGACAAAAATTGCAGTTCAAACAATGCTTGTATCTAAAAGACAAGAACCCTAGGAAATTTAAGCCTCCTAGAACCCCAAATCCAATGTAACAAGCCTATTAAATCAATACCCTTAACCCAACATGGATCAAGAACAAAAAGGATAGGATGATCTAGGCACCCAAGCTAAGTCCTATGAACATAAGGAATAAAACCTAGCGCCTAAATTGGAGAAGAAGGATTGGATTATTCATGGTTTAGAGACTTGATTTAAAGGAAATGACTAAGTCCTAAGATTTATCTCAATTGAAGGGAAAAATGCCAAAGAGGAATCACCTCACAACACTCTCAAATGAGTTATTATCACTCAAAAATAGAAAGAAAAATGGTAACAAAAATGTAAACATTTGCAGCAAGCATCTTGAAGAGATTTTGCACTTTTTTGCCAAGGAAAGTTGATTTGGTTGGAATCAAATTATACTTAGCTCTGATATCACTTTGATGTGAGCTTGGTTGCTCTTTCTTGAATAAAGTTTCGTGGCTCAAGAGATCATTATAAACAAGAACACAAAAGATACTCAAAATAGTGAATTAATGGTATAAATTGTAGTTTAAACAATGTTTGTATCTAAAAGGCAAGAACCTTAGAGAAACTAGGTCTCCTAGGACCCAAAATCTAATGTAACAAGTCTACTAAATCAATATCATAACACCTTTAACCTAACAAAGATCAAGAACAAGAGGGATGAGATAATCTGGGCACCCAAGCTAAATCCTAACAAGAACACCAGGAAGAAAACCTAGCACCCAAATTAGAAAAGATAGATTGGATTACTCTTTGATGAGTTAGAGACTTGAATCAAAAGAAAAATTAAGCCCTATTATTTGTCTTGATTGAAGAGAAAAATCCCAGAGAGAAATCACCTCACAACACTCTCAAAGGAGTTCTCGTATATCAGAATGACAGAAAATTCCAAGTTATAAGAATTATAGTAGCAAATATATAGATACCTTACCCCAAACTATTAGAGTTGCTAATCCTAGTCGAAAGAGACCTAAAAATAATTCAAATTAACATTTAAAAATATTACAATCCTTGGTTAATGTAAAATAACCAAAACACAATCAAAATAATTTATGCAAAACATAACAATGGCTTCAAGAATATTACATTGTCAAGCATAGCGGCTGCACAACTGTGCCAGAGTCATATTGAAAGGAATTGGCCTTGCATGTGCAACGGCATAATGGTACACCTGGCCATGCACAACTACCTAGAAATTACATGTTTTCATGCACGATCATGAACATAACTTTTGGGAGCTCTCTAGATATCTGCAAATTGCATGACTTGTTGCATATCCGTGCACCAAGCCGTGCGTCCCCTATTTGCACTCCTCCAAATTTGTTCTTCATGGCCTTCATTGCATTCTTATGGGTTTTCTTGACTCATTATATGAATTATTGATTGCTTTATACTTCTTCTAATCATCATTTCAAATCTATTTCTTGATAATCTTCTTGGTCCTTATCTTGTTGGCTTGAAATTACCCTTGAAACCTCTTAAAACTTGTTCTTATCCAAGGAGCCATGAATTGTGACTTTTTCATCCTTTCCCCTTCTTAGAATTGGCCTTCATGCCCAAGACAATTCTTATCAAGAAGTCCTTGAATATACAAGCCTTCAACAAAGAAGAAGTGCATTTACTGGAAGTAATAGGAGGCATTGAATAGAAAGATGAGTATAGGAAGTCAATAACACTTGAAAAGGAAAAGGGAGTCTTTAGCAATATAAAGTACTACAATAACAAAAAGGTGAAAAGATTGAACAAATGATATTATTAAAATTTGGTAGAATAAAAGGAACCAGAAAAAGGAAGCACAAGCCAAGATATGCTAAATTAAAAGAGAATGAAGCAAGAATTAGGAAGCAGACATGAAGATGTTATAAGGAAAATTGACCATAATATTGATGGATTTTTATGAGGAGTGATTTTGAACAATGACTAAAGTGATGATGGTTTCCTTAAACTACTCAATCTTAATGATAACAACAAAAGGTGCAGAAGAAGAGTTAGCAAGAAGAAGCTTAAAAGAAAGAAGATAAAGGTAAGATCAAGAAGAATGAGCTAATATTTAAGGAAATTACCAACATGAATCCTATTCATATTTTGCTACATTTATGATAAGGTATAGTGATTTTTTTTTTTTAAAGTAGGATAAGCACAGTTGGAGACATGAGTTTTCTCTTAAGTTTTTTGAAAGCTCTTTTCGCACTTTTGAACCATAGGAACACTGTATCCTTCCGCCATTAGTTGAGTTAAGGAGAGGTAAATGTCGAGAACCCCTTAATGAGATAACATTTTTCTAAATCAATCTTCAAATGCTTTGCATATCCTTTAGGCTTTTAGAATGTATCAAAATATCATCTATAAGGATTGCCACAAACTTATTCAAGAAAGATAATGGAAAATCCTACGCATTTATTCCATAACAGCGGAAGAGGACTTATTATCTTGAATGTCATCAATACAAATCCATAATGTCTATTCCCAGTATTAATCAAAATCTTAGGTATATCCTTTTCTTGGGTACGGTCGTAATAATATCTTTGTCCCAAGCTTAGCAGAATATCAACATTTATTCTTAATGGTTAAACTACTCAATCCTCTATAGTCTATCCATAACTTTAAAGTTCCACTCTTTTCCTACACTAGTAATATTGAAAATTGGCATCAGTATACCCGTTTATATTCAAATCACCTTCTCTATATACTAAGAACATATCCTTAGTCCTTCGTAAGTACTTAATGATGTTCTTTACAACCGCCTAATAACCCTCACTAGGGTTAAATTGGTATCTGCTTGTCAAACTAAGAGCACAAGATACATCGGGCCTAGTGCATATCATAGCATACATAATAGATCCAACTGCCGAGGCATATGGAATCTTACTCATGTGATCCCTTTCAACTTATGTTTTAGGAGACATCGACTGTAAATGGCTTACACCATGTGACATGGGTAAGAATCCCTCTTTGGATTGATTCATGCTAAACCTCTTTAGCATTTTATCTATGTATGTAGACTGCGAAAGACCTAGCAACCTTTTGGATTTATCTCTATAGATCCTTATTCTGAGAATATAGGTTGCTACTCCAAGGTCTTTCATGGAGAATTGTTTGGATAACCAAACTTTAACCGTTTGCAAGACAGGTATATCAGTTCCCATTACCAAAGTAATAAGAAAACGATTGCACTCCCACTAACCTTCTTGTATACACAATGCTCATCCATATTTTGAATTAAACCAAACTCTTTGATTGTTTCATCAAAATGGATGTTCCAACTCCTAGAAGTTTGCTTAAGTCCATAAATGGACCTTTGCAGCTTGCACACCTTTGTGCTATCATTGGATGTGAAACCCTCAGGTTGTGGCATATACACTTCCTCAGTTAAATTTCCATTTAGGAAAACTATTTTCACATCCATTTGCCAAATCTCATAGTCATGATGAACAGTTATGGCTAGGAGTATCCTGATGGATTTTAACATGAGTACTGGTGAGAAAGTTTCGTCATAGTCAATACCATGTTGTTGACGATAATCCTTCGCCACTAGACGTGCTTTATAGGTAACTAAATTACCATCCATATCCATTTTCTTCTTGAAAATCCACTTGCACCCAATAGGTTTAATTCCTTTGGGTGGATCAACTAAAGTCCATACTTGGTTGTCCTATATGGAATCCATCTCTGACTTCATGGCCTTAAGCCATTTGCCATATTTGGAACTGTTTAGAACGTCCTTGTAGGTAGTGGCTCATCTTCATCTATGAGCAATACATCATTGTGGTCACTAATGAGAAATCCATATCTCTTAGGTGCCACACATATCCTACTAGATCTACGAGGATTTTGTGTAGTAGAAGGTTCATCTATTCTCTCAATAGATATAGAATCAGATGGTTGATCCTTGTTTATTTGATCTTCTTGAACTTCACTAAGTTCAATTTTATTCCCACTGTCCCCTTTGAGCATGTGCTCCTTCTCTAAGAAGACGGCATGCTTCGAAACAAATAATTTTTTTTCAGAAGGGAGGTAGAAGTAATATCCGAAAGATTCTTTTGGATATCCCACAAACAAACACTCGTCAGACTTACTATCAAGTTTGTCTGACTGTGGCCTTTTGACAAAGGCAGGACAACCCAATACTCGCAAGTGAGATAACTTTGGTTTCTTACTATAGAACATCTCAAATGAGGTAGAATCAACTATTTTTATCGGGACTCTGTTTAGTATATAAACATAAGTTTCTAGTGCATGCCCCAAAAATGATTTTGGTAGGTCTGCAGAAGCCATCATAGTCCGTACCATATCTAGAAGGGTTCGATTCCTTCTCTTAGATACATCGTTATGCTGAGGTATATGTGGTGGAGTCTACTGAGATAATATCCTATTATCTCTAAGATAACTTAGGAACGCTTAGCTCAAGTATTCTCCTCCTCGATCAGATCTTAGAGTCTTAATACTTTTGCTAAGTTATTTTTTTATTTCATTCTTGAGGTCTTTGAACATTTCAAAGGCCTCAGATTTGTATTTCATTAAATACAAATACCCGTATCGTGAGAAATCATCGATAAAGGTTATGAAATAGTTATAACCTCCTCTTACTTGTATTGACATTGGGCCACATACATCACAATGTATGAGTTCTAATAACTCCTTGGTCCGTTCTCCTTTTCTTGGAAAAGGAGTTTTAGTCATTTTGCCTAGTAAACAAGATTTGCATGTGCCATATGATTCATAATCAAATGACCTTAAGTCACCAAGCTTGTGTAACTTAGAAACACGATTTTCGTTTATATGGCCTAAATGAAAATGCCATAAGTAAGAGGTGTTAGAGTTATCCATTCTAGATTTCTTATATATTTATATTGAGAATTGGATTATCCATGTCTAGAACATATAAACCATTAACCAGAGTTGCTGAATCATAATGAATATCATTCAATGAAAAAGAACAACATTTATTCTTAAATATCAAATAAAATCCATATAAGTCTAAACACGTAACTGAGATAATATTTTGCATTAAAACTAGTACATAATAATAGTTTTGCAGTTCTAGAATTAATCTCGAAGGTAGGTTCAACTTGTATGTCCCCATAGAAAGTGCAGCAACCGTTGCCCTATTTGCAGTACGTAGGTTCACATCGCCTTTCTCTAGCCTTCTACTGCTCTTTAGTCCCTACAAGTTATTGCACAAATGTGATCCAAATCCAGTATCTAATACCTATATCTCATTTTTAAAGGTAGTATTTATCTCAATCATAAACACACTCGGAATAGAAGTAGAAGTGCTTGTAAGCATCTCCTTCTGCTTCTTGTCCTTAATGGTCTCCAAGTAGACTTTGCAGTTGCACTTCCAGTGGCCCATCTTCCCATAATGATGGCATGGGCTTTTGGTAGCTGCATCCTTCTTCTTCACACCACTTTTGGGTTTCATGGGAGCTTCCTTCTTCTTTTTTTGAACTTTCTTCTTAGAAGAGGAAAATTATACCATTAAATCTGCATTAGAATCCTTCTTCATGGAGGACTCTGCAGTTTTGAAAAGATTGAACAACTCAGGAATGTGGACTTAATCTTGTTCATCTGATAGTTAATCACAAATTGTGAGAAACTATTAGGCAAAGATTGCAGAATAAAGTCACACTTAAGTCAAGATCCATTGCAAACCTGAGAGATCTAAGCTTCTCTATCAAGCCCAGCATCTTCAGCCCATAAGTGGGCACAGAAGAACCTTCTGCCATTTTGCAAAGGAATAGTTGCTTCAAGATCTCGTATCTCTCAGTTCTAGCTTGGGCATCAAACAGCTCTCGAAAATATAGTATAATCGATTGAGCATCTTCATGCTCATGCTGTTTTTGCTACTCGGGAGTCATGGATGCCAAAAAATACATGATACTGTATCATTATCCTCATTGTGCCTTTTATGGATAGTATGCTCATTAGCATGAGCATCTTGAGCTGGTAGTGGCGGAATAGGAGCATCTAGCACGTAGAGTAACTTTTCCGATTTAAGAACGATTCTCAAATTTCTATACTAGTCGAGATAGTTTGATTCGGTTAACTTGTTGGTTTCCAAGATGCTATGTAGGTTTAAGTTTGTTGACATGATGCAAGTGACCTAGATGTAAAGATAAAGAGCATTAGCTAATTGTATATGCTCATGATATGCAAATAATTAGGATTTTAATTAAATGCATTTTTACTCCTCTATGTTACTCAAACCAATAGCCCCCACTACTGATTCGAGAAAGCCCATTAGAAGCTTTCTTAGTGGACCGATATCCAAATTCCTCAAGAATAACCTCGGGTTTGCCCAACAAGCCACCATTAAGTTCACTGGTTGGTATCCAATACCAATTACGTTGTATGTAACTACCTGGATCATTAAATGATTAATAGCTTTTAATCTTAAAACCTTTTGGGCTACCCCAATCTTTTCTCTAAATTTCTTTATGCATAAGTTTGCCTAACCGAGATAAATAATTTAGTTAAATCTGACCCATTAATCAGGAATTTAATTCCAAAGGAATTTAACTTCATAGCTTGAACATGCTCGATATCAAGTAGGCTTGGATTTGCCCAATAACCTGGTCTCAAAAAAGGACTATTGTTTTTACTATAATAACGGAAGGAATTAGGTTTAATATTAATTGAGGGATTTGTTCCTTTTAGTGATTTCATTGAATGACATGCATAAAAATCAATAAATCACATAATTGATAATCATGGTAATAAAGCGATTACATGATATGGTTATAGACTTTACCATAAATTAATTTCTTTGAGTGATAAAAGAAATTAATATAATTAACCTTATGTGTTCATGCATGATTTAAGTAGAAGGTCTTACCTTCTTGTCTTGTTTTGGTTGCCATCTCCAAAATAGAATAATTATACTCCTATCTAACCTATGTGAACTAATTACATAATTTCCTAAAGAAAGAAAATCTCGAGTTACATTCGAGGGGTGTTAGATGAGAAGAGAATTACACAAGAATTCTAGACAAGGCAGGACACACAGGCCCTATTTAATAAAAAACCAAAACAGTAAAATGCATGAACAGATATAATTGATTTTAGTCCATAACCATCCACCATGCCATTGACTATGCCTAAACAAAATAAACATATAATTTTTATTATTCCAAAATCACTATTTTGAAAAAATAAAACAAATTCTAAAATCAATATTTTAGAAAAATACATTAATTTTAAATTTTCAAAATCACTATTTTGAAAAATAAAATTGTTTATCTCAAAACTAACTTAGAGAAAATGCTTTTGGGTCTCGTCTCTGGCAGTGAAAACAGCGGCCGTAATAAAATGTGTCATATACAATGTACAAGTGATTACCTCTAAGGCATAACACTAACATGTAGATGGTATGTCCCCATAACAAATGCAACAACTTTTGCTCTATTTGCAGTACATAGGTCCCCATCACCATTCTCAGGTTATCTACTATCATTTACTCCCTAAAAATTGTTGCACAAATGAGATCCATATCTAGTATCCAATACCCATATCTCATTTTTAAAGGCAGTATTAATCCCAATTGTAAACATACCAAGAGTGGAAGTAGCAGTACCTAGGAGCTTCTCCTTCTCCTTCCTTAGTTTGACGGTCTCCAAATAGGCCTTACAGTTGCACCTCTAAAAGCCTATCTTGCAATAATGATGACATAGGCCTTTGGCAACTGCTTCATTTTTCTTCACGCTACATTTGGGCATAGTGGGAGCTTTTTTCTTCTTCTTGGAAACTTTCTTCTTAAAAGAGGAAGAATCCACCAACATAACTATATTGGCTTCCTTCTTCAAATAAGTTTCTGCAATCTTGAGAAAGTTGATCAACTCGGGTAGTGTGGTCTCAATCTTATTCATTTGGTAATTAATCACAAATTGTGAAAAACTATTTGGCAAAGATTGTAGAATTAAGTGGACACTTAATTTGTGATCTATTACAAACTCAAGTGACCCAAGCTTTTCAATCAAGTTCAGCATTTTCAGCCTATGAGTGGCAATTGAAGCAGCCTCTAACATTTTAGACCGGAATAACTATTTAGAGACCTCACATCTCTCCATTCTAGCTTGTTGGTCAAATAACTCCTTTAAGTGGAAGATGATAAAGTAAGCATCCATATGCTCGTGTTACTTTTGTAGCTCAGAGTTCATTGACGCCAGCATGCTACAAGATGTTATGTCACTGTCCTCCCTGTGCTTCTTGTGAACCTAATGCTCATCAACAACAACATCTATGGTTGGAAGTAGAGGAATAGGAGCATCTAATACATAGAGCAACTTTTCCGACTTGAGAACGATTCTTAAGTTTCTATACCAGTCCAGAAAATTTAACTCCGTAAGCTTATTGGTTTCCAAGATGCTATGTAAATTTAAGTTGGTCGACATTATGCAAATGACCTAGATGTAAAGATAGAGAAATTAGAAAAATTTATATGAGCATAATATGCAAATAATGAGGTCTTTAATTAAGTGCATATTTATTCTACTACTTTGCTCAATTCAATAGCCCCTACTATTGATTCAGGAAAGCCCGTTGGAAGCTTTTCTAGTGGACCAGTATTCAAATTCCTTAAAAAGGATTAACCCAACAAATCATTTTTAAGTTCTATGGTAGGTATCCAATGCCAATTATATCTAATGTAATTATCAAATCATTTGGTGATTAACATCGTTTAATCTTAAAGTCTTTAAGCTAACCCAATCTTGCTTCTAATTTTCTTTATGCTTGAATTAGCCCAACTGAGATAAAAGAATTAGTTAAACCCAACCCATTAATTAGGAATTTAAATTCCATAACTCAAGCATACTTGATGTCAAGTAGGCTTGGGTTAGCCCAATAACCTGGTCTTGAAAAAAAGTTCTCAGTCTTACTATATTAATGCAAGGCATTAGGTTTAATATTAATTGAGGAATTTATTATATTAGTGGTCTTATACATTTGACATGCATAAATATCAACACATTTACAATATTGTAATAGGCTCATTAACATGGCTTGGTTATGAACTTTTTAAGATTAATTTCTTTGAGCCAAGTAGGAAATTAATTTTTGGTCAAACCTATGTGTTCATGCATATTTTAAGAAGAAAGTCTTACCATCTTTTGCTTTGTCATTGTTGGATTGTATGCCCTCTTAGACTAGGTTTATGATGTAAAATCAAATATTTTAATAAAAGAATTTATTTTCAGAAATTGTTTGTGAATTTACTTTTTGTTTGTGCACAATTTTCGTTTGGAACAGACCCATTATGTTTAAATAAGTGGTCCATGTGAATAGTGGTCTTTCACAGTAAAGTATGGATCACGGGTTATTTAACACATAACCATTTGTTCTTAACCTATTGATGAGATTGGGAATCTCATCATGTTTAGGTTATTATGTTATGAATTCCAAATAGGGTATGGCTTACCTTTAGCGAGTGAGTAGTCCACTCACTTCATGACATAAGCGTATTTCGAATACGTAGGACAGGACCTATAGTAGTGGTTTCTAAAAGTACTATATGATAGAAACCTAGACTACTACCGCTACAGCATGGACTAGTACCTACGACTTGAGTATGAGTTGGTGGTCTGGCGAAGCTGAAAGTATATACTTTGATTTGCTATGGTTGAGGTTCTATCGTAGGGCCAATATACTTGTATGTTGGCTATGTGTGACTAGTTAGTTAAGATAGACTTGTACAAGATAGTTTTTGCACTATATCGCCCCTTGTGGTTGTCTGAATGGTCTAAAATATCCAAGGCCCTGGGAAACATGACTCGGATGTTTGCTTTAGGGTAGCTCCCTTGGAAAGCGGAAACACTCCAGGAAGTCGTAGACCATTGGACTAGAAGCCTAAGGATGGTAGATGTCCTTTAGAGGGGTGTTAGTACACTTCTTCCTCTCTAAATGTACGACGATGTGTAGAGGGATATTTTAGTCATTTCACCTGTAGGTCGGAGACTTTGCTAATGCAGCTTTGTCCTTGGGGTCAATATTTCCTTATGGTGATATTAGAAAATATTTAAAATGCAAAATATAGCTATTTATATAGCAGTGCTATTTTGGTCATTTTAGCAGCCAAGGCGATGTGTCTTTTTGATCCTCAGAATAGCCCGTAAGTCCTAACTAATTTTGGGTTGAGGAATTGGTCTCAGTTCAAGAGGATTTTATTTTATTTGATTTTATTCAGGATGTCTAATTTATTATTAGACTGAAATAAAATAAATAAATAAATAAAATAGGAGTTGAGTGAAATTAATTATCTAGTTTAATTGGTTAATTAATTATTCAGGGCCGAGGTCTAGTATGAATAATTAGAAAATTAACCTGGGCTTAAACTAGGGAAAATAATTAATGTTTAATTATTTATTGGGTTATTTTTATAAGCCCAAGAAATAAATAATTAAAGATTAATTATTATGGTTCATTTGGGCTCATTAATTATTTATTGGGTTGTTTATATAAGCCCAGAAAATAAATAATTAATGTTTATTATTTTGGGCCTTTTGGGTCTAAGAGAAATAATAAATATTATTTCAACTTAATAGCTTGGACCGTAGGGTTTTTCCAGATACGGTTAAGAAGAGTTTAGGGTTAAGCCAAACTTATTCTCAGGATAACATCCGGGTGTTTGAAATTTGATATCCCGGGGATATGTTTATCAGATAATGAGAGACCTAGTTTTGGCTGACCAATAAACAAGTCTCTGGTAGAAGGTAAAACCCTAATCTCCCTAACACAACTAAGACTCTCGTCCCTCTCTCTGAGACTCACGTCCCTCTCTGTCTCTTGCTCACGCTTCCCTCTTCTCTGGTTTCTTTGCTAATCAATAGCAAGAGAACCAAGGAGATTTGAGACCGTTCTTCTTCTCTGTTATGTTCACCGACTAGAGGATATGCATGAAGAATATTTTGAGAGCTGAAAGGCTTGGCGTTAATGCAAACAAGGCGAAGTAGGAGGCTAGCGGGTTTTCAACCGGAAGCTTCTTCAAGTGGGCAAGGCGGAGCGATTCCCATCATTCAATCCACTTTTACTCAACCTAGAAGGCTTAAGGAGCAGCAAAGATATGATCTTCACACTTCCGTACGGCCTTTAAGGTTTGCATTTTTTTCCTCTGTTTTCACCGTCACTGCATGCTTCCTCTGTTTTCCCGTCCCTCAATGTGGTATCAGATCCAGGTTCTTTGATCAATTTAGGGAGCATGGTAGTAAATAAAAATAGAGAGGATGATTATACCTATGATTCTTCGCTGTTTTGGTATGGGATAGCATCACTGTGAACTTTACCGTTGAAGCATAGGACTTTTTGTAAAATTTTTGGCTTTATTGTTTTGATCGTGTAAACCTAATTTAAATGGGTATAGGCGGTTGTGGTTTTGTTTTTGATTAGTTTTTGTGAGTAAAAATGTCCAAAGAAGCTAAAGATATAAGCAAAATTCGAAGAATAGAGGCTTTGCAGAAAGTTCGTGCGGAAGAAAAAAATGAAGAAGAAAGGCACTATTCCTAAGCCATTTGAGCCGAGCCGAGCCGAGCCACTGCCGAAACTGTGAGAGGAGCCGGTTGCTGTTGAGCCGAGCCGAGCTGATGGGAGAATTGTGAGCTGATTGCTGATTGCAATTGCAAATTGCAGCTCGTGGGTCTTCAGTGGGAAACCGGGCGGAGGAGCGGGTCGGTAGCAGAGGGCAAGCGGGCGCGGGTTGGCTCTATGGGCTGCAGCGCTAGCGATCTGGTGCGGCGTGGTGCACCGCGGCCGCGGTGGACCGCAGGCCATGCGGGCGCGGATCTGGTGCATCATGTGTACGTGGACCGCCAGCTATTTTTGCAATTTTTTTAATTTTTTAATTTTTTGTTTTGGGTTCCATACCAGACGAAGTTAATATTTTTGTAATATTTTATATTCTTGGAATATATTTGCATGAAAAATATTAGTAAGGGATTTTAGGATTAAACAAGATCATTAATTAATTAATTAATGTGTTTAATTGTATTATTTGGGTACTTAAGTTTAAAAATAGAAAAGCATGAAAACGTTTACTGTTTTCTGGCATGCTGTTTTTTTTATGTACCTATGTGTGCTTTTTCTCAAAGACCAAAGTCTTGGGGAACACTTTTTTGACAAGAAAAGCATTTTTCTTCAAAAATTAAATGGTTATTTTAATTTGTACAAAAATTAATCCTTGAATATTTTCTCAAAGGATTTAATCCTTGACATAGAAAATATATTGGATTTAGATATTTTTGTAAATTAAAATGGAGAGTCATTTTGTTTTGTTTTGGACTAGAAAAATGATTTTGTCAAATGAACTTGAGACCAAAGTCTCTAGAAAGTTTTAATTGGAAAATTTTTGAAATCATTAAGTTTTAACTTAAATAAAATTAGTATATGGAGAAATCTCTCAAAGGATATAAGCCTTGGCATAGAGATTTTAATGGACTTAGATATTTTATTTTTGAGTTAAGGAAAAAACTTAATGGAAATTTCAAAAGGATATTTTTCAGAAAACCTTTATTTTAAAAGACTAAGTGAGAGAGGGGTTCCAACGGCCCCACGGCTTCCATCACGGTCCTCATTAGAGATCGTGGGTCCCCTCACGTCACCCTGGGAGTGAACCCGTATAGGATGGGGATACCACAAGGATCTAGATCTAATGGAATGATGTAATTAATAACCCGGGGCACGTTCTATGATCGGCCAGCCCACGTTGGACGTTATAGTGCGAGGTATGTCCATAGGAAATGAGAGGAAACGGCCATCCCACGATGGATTTATCCTCTAGATCATTACCTAGAAGGGAAATTAATTTGTGGTGGTCAATACACTTAGCTTAGGAAATTGTTAATCTTCCCAAAAAGCTATGTCAGTTTTCCTAAGAGCCAAATTATTTTTAGTGCACAAATTTTATTTTGTTTTCACAAACTAAATTCTTTCTTTTATTTTTTGATTTTCAAAAATGGTGGGAGGTTCTTTTAGTCCATTGGCCGTTATTCTCAGGGAGAATAAGTTAACGGGTCCAAACTATGTGGACTGGAAAAGGAACCTGGACATAATACTCACAGCCGAAAAGTATAAGTATGTCCTTTACGAGACCTGTCCTGTTATCGGGGAAGGTTCCACCGCAGAAGAGCGAGAGGCTGAGAAGGCGTGAAAGAAGGCTGACGAAATGGCACGTTACTATATGTTAGCCTCCATGTCTAATGTGCTCCAGTCAAAACATGAGCACATGGCTTCTGCATATGACATCAGTCAATCATTGGCTACTATGTTCGCAGACAAGAGTTGGCCCACAAGGCAGGAGGCTCTTCGAACTATTATAAACACTAAGATGGCTGAGGGAGCATTAGTCCGAGAGCATATGCTCAAGATGATTGCTGCTTTCGAGGAGGTAGAAATCTTAGTGGTTGTCATTGACCTTGAGAGCCAAGTGGACATGGTTCTCGAATCTCTACCAGGCTCCTTCACTCAGTTCAAGTTGAACTATAACATGAACAAATTGAACATGAGTTTACCTGAACTGATGAAGGAGCTCCAGATGGCAGAGAAGGTCATGAAGCTGCAGTCAAAGGCTATGATTGCTAAGGCTTCTTCCTCAAGAACTGGGCCTAAACCAAGAAAGTTCAAGAGGAAGAATGGGAATGCAGCAGCCCAGCCCATGAACCAGCCCAAGGACAAACCAAAGGGCAAGTGCTTCAAATGTGGGAAGAAGGGATACTGGAAAAAGGAGTGTCCAGATATTCAAGCCAAGAAAAACCCCATAGGTAATGTTTTCTATCTAGAGTCCATATCAATGGTAGGATCAACTTCCACTTGAATTGTTGATTCAGGAGCCACTGATCATATCTGTAACTTCTTGTAGGGGTTTAGAAAGATAAGAAGACTCAAGAAGGGCGAACATGGGCTTCAAGTGGGTAATGGAGCACAAGTTTGGGCCCTTGCAGTGGGAGAGTTGGATCTTATTTTTTATTGTAATAAGATAGTGGTTTTAAAAGATATTTTATATGTACCTGATTTTCGTTAGAATTTGATTTTAGTTGCAAAACTTATTAATCAAGGATATTTTGTATCTTTCCATTCTAGTATTTCTGTCAGTAGAGATGGAGAAATTTCATGTACTGGGCACATGTATGGGAATCTGTTCTTTTTAAACCCTATTAACAACTAATCAAATAACGCTCAGTCTAAACCTTTAACTAAGAAGAGAAAGACCAATATCAATGATTCATACATTTGGCATCTAAGGTTGGGTCATATTAACTCAACCAGGATTCAGAGGCTAATCCATGATGGGCCTTTGGGCTCATTGAGATTGGAAAGTTGGCCTCAGTGTGAATCCTGCCTGATGGGAAAGATAATCAAAAGGTCATTTACACCAAAGGCGGATAGAGCCAAGAAGGTGTTGAGTCTTGTTCACACTGATGTGTGTGGTCCGTTGTTTACACTAGCTAGAGGAGGTTTTGAGTACTTCATCACTTTCACGGATGATTGTACGAGGTATGGTTACATTTACCTGATGAGACGCAAGTCTAACTTTTTTGACAAGTTGAAGGAGTTTAAGGCTGAAGTGGAGCGTCGGACAGGTAAATTAATCAAAACCTTACGATCAGATCGTGGTGGAGAGTACCTCCTAGGTGAATTCAAGGACTACATGGTACATAATGGGATAGTATCCCAGCACTCTACGCCGGGAACATCCAAGCAGAACGGAGTAGTTGAGAGAAGGAACATGACATTGATGGAAATGGTTCGAAGCATGATATCTCATGCTACTCTTCCAGTGTCCTTTTAGGGATATGCCCTGGAGACAGCGGCATATATTCTGAACTTGGTGCCTTCCAAGTCAGTACCTAGGACTCTCTATGAGATGTGGACTGGGCGTAAGCCAAGTCTGAATCATCTCAGGATTTAGGATTGTCCAACTTATGTACTGGTCAAGGGAGACAAGTTGGAACCAAGATTAGAATTATGCTATTTTGTTGACTATCCAAAAGGGACAAAAGGAGGTTACTTTTATCATCCTAAGAAGCAGAATGTGCTAGTTAGTACCAATGCTAGATACTTGGAAGATGATCAAAGTACTTCTACTAAAGGTTCTACGAGGTTGGAACTTGAGAAGAAGTTATCTACGGAATCAACTTCTTCTGACCCGATTGTGGAACAAGAAGAGGCACATCCTCAAGAGCCTGTGCAAGTGGAGCCTCGTCGTAGTGGGAGAGTGTTTAGGGTTCCGGATAGATGGACTGGAGAAGCCTTTGAGCTGGTCTCTGACCATCAGGAATAAGACCCCACTAGATACGAGGAGGCTATTGCTGATGCCGATGCAAATCTTTAGCATGAAGCAATGAAAGCTGAGATTGAGTCTATGTACCTCAATCAGGTTTGGGATCTTGTAGCTTCACCTGAAGGGATAAAACCCATTGGGTACAAGTGGGTGTACAAGAGAAAGAAGGGAGCGGATGGGAAGGTGGAAACCTTCAAAGCTAGGCTTGTGGCGAAAGGGTATACTCAGAAAGAAGGTATCGACTATGAGGAAACCTTTTCCCTAGTAGCCATGCTTAAATCCATCCGCATCCTCCTTGCTATTGCATGTCACTATGACTACGAGATATGGCAAATGGATGTCAAGATGGCATTCTTAAATGGCCATCTTAGCGAAGACATCTATATGTCCCAACCAGAAGGCTTCATTGCTGAAGGCCAGGAACATATGGTTTGCAAGCTTAAGAAGTCCATTTATGGACTTAAGCAAGCATCGAGAGTATGGAACATTCATTTTGATGAGACTATAAAGTCTTATGGTTTTATTCAAAACGAAGATGAACCATGCGTGTACAGGAAACTTGAAGGCATTAATGTGATTTTTCTTGTCCTGTATGTGGATGACATTCTACTCATTGGAAATGATGTAGGTACATTGTCATCTACAAAGGTTTGGTTGTCTAGTCAATTCAGTAAGAAGGACTTGGGAGAAGCCAGCTACATTCTCGGGATTAGGCTTCTTAGAAATAGGAAGTAGAGAATGTTAGGGTTATCCCAAGCAACATACATTGACAAGATGCTGGCCAAGTACAACATGGACTCATGCAAGGGAGCTCTAATCCCTTGCAGACATGGGTTGTCATTTTCTTCGAAGGACTGTCCTAAGTCTCAAGAAGAAAATAATAGAATGAGTAGGATTTCCTACGCTTCAGTTGTGGGAAGTCTCATGTACGATATGCTGTGTACTAGGCCAGATATCTGCTTTGTCGTGGGCTTAGTTAGCAGATATCAGTCAAACCCAGGGGAGGTTCACTGGCAAGCTATAAAGCATATTCTCAAGTACCTAAAGGGAACGAGAGATTATATGCTGGTTTACAGGACTGATGATTTGGTTCCTACAGGATACACAGACTCAGACTTCCAGGCGGATAAGGATGAGAGAAAATCCACTAGTGGATATGTCTTCACTTTGTTTGGAGGAGCAATTTCATGGATGAGTATTAAGCAGTCTTATATTGCTGACTCAACCATGGAAGCTGAGTATGTAGCAACTTCGGAGGCATCCAAGAAAGCAGTTTGGCTCCAGAAGTTCCTTTCAGAACTTGGAGTCGTACCATATATGGACAGGCCGATTGTGATGTATTGCAACAACACTGGAGCAGTATCGCAATCTAAGGAACCTTGGAACCACAAGAAGGGGAAACACATCGAGAAGAAATACCAGCTGATCCGGGATTTCATCCAGAGACGGGAAGTTGTGGTGGAACATATTGCCTCAGAAAACAATCTAACAGATCCATTCACCAAACCTTTGGCTGAGAGAGTCTTCAAGAGACACTTAGACACCATAGGGGTGGGCACCTATGGACTTACCTAGTCTTAGTGTGCAAGTGGGAGATTGTTGGATTGTATGCCTTCTTAGATTAGGTTTCTGATGTAAAATCGAATATTTTAATAAAAGAATTTATTTTCAGAAATTGTTTGTGAATTTACTTTTTGTTTGTGCACAATTTTCGTTTGGAACAGACCTATTGTGTTTAAATAAGTGGTCCATGTGAATGGTGGTCTTTCAAAGTAAGGTATGGATCACGGGTTATTTAACACATAAACATTTGTTCTTAACCTATTGATGAGACTGGGAATCTCATCATGTTTATGTTATTATGTTATGAATTCCAAATGGGGAATAACTTACCTTTAGCTAGTGAGTAGTCCACTCACTTCATGACATAAGCGTATTTCGAATACGTAGGACAGGACCTGTAGTAGTGGTTTCTAAAAGCACTATATGATAGAAACCTAGACTACTACCGCTACAACATGGACTAGTACTCTACGATTTGAGTATGAGTTGGTGGTCTGGCAAATCTGGAAGTATATACTTTGATTTGCTATAGTTGAGGTTCTATCGTAGGGCCAATATACTTGTATGTTGGGTATATGTGACTAGTTAGTTAAGACAGACTTGTACAAGATAGTTTCTGCACTATATCGCCACTTGTGGTTGTCCGAATGGTCTAAAATATCCAGGGCCCTGGGAAACATGACTTGGATGTTTACTTTAGGGTAACTCCCTTGGAAAGCGAAAACACTTCAGGAAGTCGTGGACTATTGGACTAAAAGCCTAAGGATGGTAGATGTCATTTAGAGGGGTGTTAGTACACTTCTTCCTCTCTAAATGTACGGCGATGTGTAGAGGGGTATTTTAGTCATTTCACCTGTAGGTCGGAGACTTTGCTAATGTAGCATTGTCCTTGGGGTCAATATTTCCTTATGGTGATATTAGAAAATATTTAAAATGCAAAATACAGCTATTTATATAGCAGGGCTATTTTGGTCATTTTAGCAGCCAAGGCGATGTGTCTTTTTGGTCCTCGGAATAGCCCGTAAGTCCTAACTAATTTTGGGTTGAAGAATTGGTCTCAGTTTAAGAGGATTTTATTTTATTTGATTTTATATGATTTTATTCAGGATGTCTAATTTATTATTAGATTGGAATAAAATAAATAAATAAAATAAAATAGGAGTTGAGAGAAATTAATTATCTAGTTTAATTGGTTAATTAATTATTCACGGCCTAGGTCCAATATGAATAATTAGGAAATTAACCTGGGCTTAAACTAGGGGAAATAATTAATGTTTAATTATTTATTGGGTTATTTATATAAGCTCAAGAAATAAATAATTAAAGATTAATTATTATGGTTCATTTGGGCTCATTAATTATTTATTGGGTTGTTTATATAAGTCCAGGAAATAAATAATTAATTTTTATTATTTTGGGCCTTTTGGATCCAAGAGAAATAATAAATATTATTTCGGCCCAATAGCTTGGACCGTAGGGTTTTTTCCAGATACGGTTAAGAAGAGTTTAGGGTTAAGCCAAACTTATTCTCAGGATAACATCCGGGCGTTTGAAATTTGATATCCCGAGGATATGTTTATCAGATAATGAGAGACCTAGTTTTAGCTAACCAATAAACAAGTCTCTGGTAGAAGGAAAAACCCTAATCTCCCTAACACAACTAAGACTCTCGTCTCTCTCTCTCAGACTCACGTCCCTCTCTCTCTTGCTCACGCCTCCCTCTTCTCTGGTTTCTTCTTGTTTCTTTGCTAATCAATAGCAAGAGAACCAAGGAGATTTGAGACCGTTCTTCTTCTCTGTTGTGTTCACCGACTAGAGGATAGGCAGAGGAATATTCTGAGAGCTGAAAGGCTTGGCGTTAATGCAAACAAGGCGAAGTAGGAGGCTAGCGGGTTTTCAACCGGAAGCTTCTTCAAGTGGGCAAGGCGGAGCGATTCCCGTCATTCAATCCACTTCTACTCAACCTAGAAGGCTTAAGGAGCGCAAATGTATGATCTTCACGCTTCTGTGCGGCCTTTAAGCCTTGTGTTTTTTTTTCCTCTATTTTTACCGTTACTGCATGCTTCCTCTATTTTCCCGTCCCTCAGTCATGATTGCCATCTCCATAAGTCCATAAAATAATTTCTATTCCTATCTAACATATATAATCTAATTTCATAAATTCCTATATAAAGAAACCTCGAGTTACATTCAAGGGGAATTTGATTAGAAGAGAAATTACAAGAGAATTATTGTGAAAAGCAAGATTCGTAGGCCCTATTTATTCAAAATAAAGCAATAAAATGCATGGCACAATATTAATTAATCATAATTAATTGGTCTAAGTCCATTACTAAGCCAATATACCAAAATATACTTTAAGCTAAAAAAAAAAAAACACCTGAAATATAAATTCCAAAATCATTATTTTGGAAAACAATAAACAAGAGATCCAAAATCCTACTTTGGAAACTCTTTGGGTTTCTTTTGGAAAAAGAAAAATTTTGTAGGATAAAAATAAAACCCCAAAACCTTTTTTTAAGACCCCTGGGCTGCCTGGGATCCTTCCTGGGCAACCTAGGAATCGTAGGCTGCTAAGAAGGTCCCACTACCTAGAGGCAGCCTAGGTCCTAGGCTGCCTGGCCACTAGGCAAGCTATTTTATTTTATTTTTTGTTCTTTTACATATTTTTTTGGTTTATTATTTCAATCTAATTTTAGAAACAAATTTCCTTGTTAGATTTGGTATTGCAAAACATGTTAATCTCCATTAACAAGTTGGTGTGATCACCATCACAATGATTAAAATCAACCTACTTAAACGATTTTTCAAAATAAAGATATTTATGTGACAATTTCACATACCCAAATATAATTTTGAAAAAATTTCAAATTTTAGAATATTTATGAAATAATATCATAATGATAAATTTATTTTTGAAGCAATTTCAAAATCAATAATAAACCCGTAAAACACATACGAGATGTCTTTGATACCATTGTTAGATTTCGATCATGCAATAACAATTAATGTGCAGTGGAAATTAAAATAAAATCCACTCAAAAGATCACTCATATATAATTAAACGGGTTATGGGAGGGAAGAAAAATATGTTACCTCAAAAACATAAATTTTAAATTTATTCTCACATATGGAACCCTCTCGTAATATTTGTCTAAGTACAAACCACTAAATTTCAATAATAGGAATTTCTCTAATATTAATCGAAACGAGGATGTATTCAAGAACAACCAAAATTTTCTGCTAGAAAATTAAAATGGCAACTAGGGTTTTAATTTTTGTGAAGAAATTTTAGGGAAAATTAGATTTCCTAATAGGTGGAAAGGGAAAAAAAATTGATGTGTACGTCTCTTGGCTTTTTCCTAAAACCGGTGTCCAAAATAATAACATATACATAGCATGTTTTGGAAACCTTTAGCCGGCACATTCAAGAAGCCCTTTTTCTATTTCCTAAACCTTTTTAGGAAACAATAATAAGGTTCTTCCATTATGAGCTTTGGGTTTTATTAATTGCAATTCGGCCCATAAGTTTTGGTAATCACAATTTGACCTCAACAAGTTATAGCTATTTATAATTTGCCCATAATATTATTTATTTTCACAAATTAACCCCATAATATTATCCAATAATATCTTGAGTACCAATTCCTCTATTTATATGACCTATTAGATTTTCTAGTCAATTGGTAGCTAATATGAATTAATTCTATCATAATAGAATTAATAATCCTTATATATAATTAGAATTAACTTATTAATTCTAATTAGAATTAATTTATTAATTCTCTAATTAATAAATCTATATTTAGCATATCATAGCGGCAACTAACAATGCATCATGGCTGCCCAAAAATCTAGAAAGTCAAGTGGCTTGATGTGAACCTTTCAATAGTAAAATATCAGTATAATAAACTCGTTTTATCATACTACATCTCATTGGGTTTTAAAGTATGCAATTAGTGCCAACTGCTACTAAAATATAATTAATTCTAGCCTGAATTTATTAATACTTGTTCCAAAATCCATTGCTCAACATTTCTATCAATTTGAAACTATTTCCAACACATAGTCGCCTTGGCCAAGGACTTCTCGAGCAATGATTTCATTCAAGTGGTTGTGAGATATACACTTTTACTATTACGAGTTATGAATCCTTTATTGACCATCTCAACTACTTTTGTTTATTTTACGTTATCCCTAATATCCATCCCATAAATAGTTATATAGGGATTCTAGAGATAAGAATCAAAGTACAATGCTTAGTAAACAAAGTACCTTAGAGATCACAAGTCTAAGAATAGTTGCATATTTTTTATAATGAGATTTTATCATCGGCACTAAATAGTTATTCATGTGGTTATCTCATAGTTAGGTCATCCAATGATATTGTTTACTTAATAAGAATCCACGTGTTAACTTTAAGTATTACAATACTAAAAAATGTGAGAACCACCGCATCTTCCAATCAAGAAGTATAACATGTGCTAGTCTTAGTGTATTAATGATGTCTTATCTCATTAATACTATGACTAGGGATAATTTAAGCACAAGCATTACATACTATAATACGAATCTCACATTATGATCTCTATCATAATTTCCATAACATTATACTATGTGCTTATGCAACAACCCACATTTTTACTTTTGATTGTCTACTATTTGTAATAGGATGAGAATTTGTATCAATTTTCAGAACAAAAGTTGATCGGCATAATGAGACAAATAATATAGTGGAATAATATTTTGTCGGGACATGGATATAATTATTAGATTTGTTCTACCCATACCCTAAATTTTTAGAAGGGTATTATTATTAACAAAATAAGAATAAAAAGGGTACTCTGAAAAGAGAAATTGGTCAGTGTGATAAAACACAAATTTTGGAGTGAGTTATGTTACCCATGGTGTCGGGGGCATTTTTATCATTTTGACAGCACCCGCGACATTGACCTCAAATTTGAATAAGTAGAATAGCAATTGAAGAATTTAAGTGTCTCCAATAGATTCTGTAGAATTTTTGGAGTTAAATGGTGAAATAAAATATTTTTCTGTTACAAACTCGATTTTGGTCATTTTTGAAGAAAAAAGGAAATCGCGGTTAAAAATGGTGCGTGTGGTATTTTGTGAGTGGTAGCCAATGGACATGTGTCAATTTTAGAGAGGTTGCATGAAGAGTTCATGCAAGACACATGGAATTAAAGGATTGTAAAATAAATGAAGAATGATGTGTAATTTTGTGATTGGTACACATCACTTGTGGGCCCATTTGATTAAGGATTGAGCAATTTAATTGGCTAATATTTGGACCAAGAGAAGATGAATGAATGGGTGAAAATTGGCTAAGAATTTCAGCATCCATGTAAGAAGAACTAAGGGAATTTTGTGGAGGAAATAAAAATGGTTGGTGTGTAAGAATTTTATTAGAACACACCTAAGTATATCCACCATTCAATTAAACCACAACAAGAAATGGAGGACTAGGATTGGAGGCTAAATGGTGGTTAAGAGAGGCTATTAAACAGCCAGAAATTCATGAGCCAAGAGGGAGAAAAACTAAGAGAAAAAGAAAAAGGAGAGAGAAAGAAAGAAGTGTGTGTGTTTTTGGTGTTCTTGGAGCAAAATCACACCAAATATCCTCCAATACAAGGTAAAACCCTACCTTTCTTGAATTAAAGTTGTTGTTGGGTGAATGATGATTATGATTATGTGAATTTTATCATAAAAAATGACTTTCATATCTTGATTTCGGATCAAAGCTATGGTTTGTGAGCTTTTATGTATGAAACTTATATATGCGTAAATATGTGTCGGCTGCCTAAGGGTCTTTGAATGATGTGTTGTGGGAGAAAGAATAGAATAATTATGGTATTTTGAAGGCTTATTTTCAGTTGAAGAGGTGATGATCAAAGTAGAGCAAAAATAGAATTTACTTTGTAGGAAAAATGGATCAAACTAGCTTTTGATTAGAAGAGATGAATTTATGTTGAATAAGTGTGATTTTTGTGAGCTACTAGAAATCTGGAAATTTATAATTAAAGATGATTAGAAGGAGAATTGAATGAATTAATGGTTCTAAGGTGTTAAAGATTAAAGGAGAACAAAGTAAAACATGAATAGTGAATTTGAGGTAAAACTATTGGGGCTGTTTTTGCCCAGTACCGTACATCGAGAACTAGAACATTGGAAAAGGGCCTATACCAAATTAAAGTTATGAGTCTTACAGTCATTTTGGTATATCATAGAGCCAAAATGGAGTTATGGATTGAAAGTTATACCCAAAACAAAATCATGTGTCAAAGCAACAAAATTTCAGAATTTTGCTTAGAAAGTGGTTGAACTTAAGAATAATTAATTGTGTGATATGGATGAAATAATTGGGGAAATATGAAGTGAATCCCTTGTTTTTGAAGGGAGAAAGGATGTGAAAAAATGAAAATGAAAGAATTGAAAAAACGACGAAAAAACAACGTAAACGAAAGTTGAACATTTTCCTTAACCGTCGGCCTTATCGGCTAACCGTCAGCAAAACATCAGTTAGACGTTGGCTACTTGTTGGGCACGTCAGCTGAACATTGGCCAACCATCGGCTATTTTTCGGCCGAACATGAATTGATCTGAAAATGATGTTTGGTGTAGGTTTAGTAATAAATGGCCAATGGAACGTCGAAAACAATAGAGACGTTGATTAAACGGCCGTGAACGGAGAATGCTACTTAGGACACGAGGTAAGTCCCTTTGATTTCTAAAACTGTTTGAAAGCTAGTGTGCTTCACTTTTCCATGAAATGGTATGTTTTATATTATTTTGGAAATCCATGAATATGCTTAAGGTTTCTCTAAGCAAGATTCGTTTTATGCTATTTTGGGCTTGAATGAACTTAATAATTGACTTGGAAACCTTAATGGATGATTAAAGCAAAAATTTGTGAATTTATTACTTTTTGCATTAAATACTTGGAATTTTTAGAAAATGGTAATTTTTTGAATCGGGTAATCATAAATTGATTGGGATGCCCTTATTGGAACATTTTATAGAAATGTGTTTGGAAACTTTGAATTTAATCCTCTTTTGGAATTAGAATTCTTGATTTCTTAAAATGAGTTCCTTTTGGAATTGGGTATTTGGAAAATGATCCAAATGTCCTTATTGAAATGTTTTATGAAAACATTTGAAACTCGTGTATTCAGTAAATGACTGAAATATCCTTATTGAAACTCTTGTGAATATTTTTCAAATCGAGTAAGGGTAAAATGACCCGAACACCCTCAGAAAGTCTTTTGGAATCGAGCATGGGTAGAATGACTCGAATGCCCTTAGAAAATGACTTTTGTGATTGAGCATGGGGAAAATGACCCAAATACTCTTAGAAACATGTTTTGATGTATGAACAAAACTCTGTATCCTGTTTCAATATGATTTTGGAAAATGATCTCTTCTGATGAGATTGACTTTTCAAAAACGACCTTTTGATCCCTGAAATTGTTTTATTCACTTGATGTGCCATGGAATGAATTGATTGGTTCTACAGAGCCTATATGAATGATGATATAACTTGTAAGTCAATAGGATCAAATTCTGGAAACTGATGTTTTGCCCCAAAAATGTTTTCATTTGAAAATCCTGCAGCATCAAATAACCCGCTGGCCTGATCAGTCAGAAGGGATTGATAGTGTTGATGTTGAGTACTCAGCAAGGACTTTGATCTTTTTATTAGCTCATGTTAGAGATAGACGACCCCAAGTAACCCGATCAATTTTATGGATTTTCTTACTCCAAATAGGGCGACAGGACATTGAGATAAGTCATCTTGGATAGCCATCTAAAGCTTAGCAGTTGTCGTGCCTTGTGTGCACTTTATGATTTGGGTTGTTCACGGGTTGGGTTGAACACCTAGCGATTTTCTAACCCCTTACTACCTCAATGGTGATTGACGTCACGATTGGGACCCATGGCTTATGGTAGCAAGTAAAAGATTTCTCAATGATGCATGAATCGAGTAGTGGAGGCTGCAAGTCTCAGTACAATGACAAGTACAAGTTGGTGTGCTTATTCGGTGATGCACAAATCGAGTATTAGTGGCTGCAACCTCAGTATGATGACACGTGCAAGTTGGTGTACTTATCTAGAAATGCACGATTGAGTGCTGTAAGGTGAAGTCCCTGGCATAATAAGATCGTGATGCCGAAGGCGAAGCCTTATAAGCTTTGTATACAGGCCGACCTTCTATTGGAGAAGTGGTTGTGATTTGGAAATTGGGGGCAATGTTTTGAAAATGAAATAATGTTTTTCAAAAATGACTGAGTTCTGGATAAACTCTTCTTTAGAAAGTTTTGGAATTGTTTTCAGTGAACAAATGATATGCTATTCCACAAAAGTTTTATGTGCCTATTATTTCATAAAGCACTAGCACACATGGGACTCACTGGGTGATTCGTCACTCACACGTGTCTTTTAACTTACCTTTTGTAGGATCCAAAGTTGAGCAGACCTACGAATAGAAGAATGATACCATAGAGTCGGCAGTTTAGGTTTGGTCAGCTTTCATTTGATCATGTATTGTATTCTATTATAGATAGAGATGGAATGTATAAAATTCTTTGATATATGTCTATGTGTGGCCATCAGTGTGGGATATTGTTGAGTCTATACCTTATATATGTATTTACTCTGTTGTTTTTGTTATAAAGACCCCTTGTTCGGGAAACTTGACAGGGCGCACCTGGTGTTGATACATTCTTGCTGTTGTCTTTAGTAGGGGTGTTTTAGCTTAGGACTTCATCTAAGAATTTTATACACATGAAGTGTAAATGAAACAAATTTATAAGATAAAGAATGCTTTTATTATATAAATGTGCCATTTATAATATACAAGTGATTGCCTCTTGGGCATAACACTAACATCCATAACATTTACGGTAGAAACATTTGTGGTAGGAAGAAATAATGCCAAGGCCTTTGTCCATTCTGTAATTTCTTAGAGTATCTTTGTCATTTTGTTGATAAATTGGGCTATAATGACATCTCTAGGTACTTCACCAAGAACAATATAGTTGTGAGTTTTGTATTAACGTTAAGGCTGCATTTTTTATCACCAAGGTCACACCCTCACCATTAGTATACAAATCAATTATCTCCATGCTTATGCATTTATAAAAACTAGAATAATGAGATATGCTACCCAAATAATGTATCATGAAGGCAATGTAACATATACCTCATAAAAGCTATTGCACACACACAAATTTGACAAGTAAGAATTTTTTTCAAGTAATTATTTCGTAAAATAATGTTTACTACATATATAAGCACATAACCCATAGAGGAGAATAGACATCCCACCTGATATCCTTATTTTGTGAAAATGTATTTTTGTGAAAATCAAGAGTTCCATAGTAACTCAAGTATAAATATTAAAGTTATTGTAAGTATTCAAAATAAAAGTGCTATGGCCATCTCAAAGGTTTTACTATCCGCAAGTGTCTAGTCGTCACTAAGGTTATCAGAACCGAGTTCAGATAGCCACCACTTGGATGCTCTTAGTTAAATCTACATGGTCATAAAGTTCCTCCTCCTCTTCTTTCTCACCTTTATAAGCAAAATCTAAAACTTTAATTCTTTTGTTAGGCTTTTTAGGGACTTTTTCTTGAATTTTCTCTTTCCCCTTGCTTTCTACCATCCTAGCTCTTATTCAAAGGCTATCCATATATTCCTTAAGCTCACTCTTAGAACTGGGTTATTCAAAGTCTATCTTTCCAGGATCAAGTGTTTCCTATTCTATAATCTCGACCTCAACATCAATAACAACCTGGACCTCATGGTCACTATTATCCTACTCAAAGTTCTCTTTTTTCCTGATGATTGTGATAAGGAAGAATTATTAAGGGGTTGAATGGGAATATATGGATGCCAAGCCATGTTTTTGTGAGTAGTTCTATACATCCTAACCATCATACACACACAAAACACACTTAGGTTAGTAACAAATCGAAATACTTAAAATACTTAATCCATATAATTTAAAAAAGAAAGCCAAAGCCTAGTCTTTAATACTAATTGTAACACTCCAACTTCCTACGTAACCTAAAACGGGTCAGGGATATCGCCCTATCCTTTGAACAAGTGGTCTTTATAACAAAAGGCAAAAGAAAGTCTCAAAATTTAAAAGAAAGAAGTACTAAATTTATTACAGGTCTCCAAAACTTATATAATGTTCTTAGAGGAAATATAGGTGTTCTATATCAAATAATTGACTGACTAGTAACAAATGAGAGTTAGATCATAAACTTCTTATCATAAGTCTTGTAACCTGCTCAGGACTCGGAATGCAATGAAAATTATAAAGTTAAAACAACATGAGAAAATATATCTCAGTATGTCCCCGTGTGTGTGAATGTCCAAGTTAAAGCTCACACATGATGCATGAAGAAAAGAGTTCCAAGAATTTATAAGTGAGAAAAACATGTTTTTAGCACAATTATGATCTTATGGTTCAAAAGTCTTGTGAATGTTTATGGTGTAGTAAGTGTAAAACATTTTATGTGGAAAGTAATTAACAATAAATAGTTCAGTGGGTCTCAAATAAAACTTTCTAAGACATCCCTAGAAAAATAAATCTTGTCATAAACAAATTCCCTAGAAAAATAAATCTTGTCATAAATAAATTCAAGTGAATCATTGTTATTAGGCTTTAGAAATTGATTCTTGTTCTTGCAAAGAAGATTATTCTAATATGCATAGGTGAATGGAGTAGAGGTGACTCCTATCTAATAGGTCTAGTATGTAAGATCCAATTCTACTTAGAATATATGCCCTCTTAAACTAGGTTTTTGATGTAATTTTGACTTATATTAATAAAATTATTTTTCTCAAAATTTGTTGGTGAAATCTTTTTTATATTTGTACACGATTTTATTAGAAAAGACCCATATTGTTTAAGTAAATGGTTCATGTGAATTGAGATCTTTCACAGTAACTATGGGATACTTAACACATAAACTATTGTTCTTAACCGGATGATGAGAATGGAAATCTCATCATGGCAAGGTTATTGTGTTATGAATTCTAAATAGGGAATGACTTACCTTTAGACAATGAGCAGTCTACTCATTTCATAACACAAGCGTATTTCAAATACGTAGAACATGACCTGTAGTAGTAGTTTCTAAATGTACTATGTGATAGAAACCTAGACTACTACTACTACAACGTAGACTTGCACTCTATAGCTTGAGTATAAATTGGTGGTCTGTCGAAGCTAGAAATGTATGCTTTGATATACTATATTTAAGGTTCTTTAAAAGGACTAATATACTTGTATATTGTGTATATGTGACTAGTAAGTCAAGACAGACTTATACAGGATAGTATCTACACTATATCGCCCCTTGTGGTTGTCCGAATGATATAATTATCCAGGGCCCTAAGGAACATGACTTGGATATTAGCTTTAGGATTGCTCCTTTGGAAAGCTGAAATATTTCAAGAAGTGGTGGATTATTGGACTAGAAGCCTAGGGATGGTAGATGTCTTTTTGAGAGGTGTTAGTACACTCTTTCCTCTCTAAATGAACAGCGATGTGTAGAGGCGTATTTTAACCATTTCACTTATAGGTCAAAGACATACTAACGCAGCATTGTCCTTGTGGTCAATATTTTCTTACGATGATATTAGAAAATATTTAAAATGCAAAATACAACTATTTATATAGCAAGAATATTTTGGTCATTTTAGTAGCCAAGGCAATGTGTCTTTTTTATCCTCGAAATAGCCTATAAGTCCTAATTATTTTAGGTCGAGGAAATGGCCACAATAAAAAGGATTTTATTTTATTCAGTAAGTCTAATTTATTTTTTGGACTAGAATAAAATAAAAGAATGAGAGAAGTTAAATTTATTATCTAGTTTAATTGGTTAACTAATTGTACAGGGCCTAAGCCCAAATTGAATAATTAGAAAAATTAACATGGGCTTAAACTAGTTAATAAAAGGCTTAAATAATTATTTAAATTCATTTGGGCTCATTAATTATTTATTGTGTTATTTTAATAGGCCTTGGAAATAAATAATTAATGATTATTATTTTTGGACTCATTGTGTCAAAAAAAATAATAAATTATTTTTGGCTGAATAGCCTAGACTAAAAGGGGTTTTTTTTTTTTTTATTCACAGAATAAAAAAGTTAAGGATTACCAAAAGCTCTTTTGTTGATAGTCTCTGGGAGTTTTGAAATATCAAAACTCCTGTGTTTTTGGTTATCTGGGGTTGTGAATAGTCATGGCCTTCTGTTGGAAAAAATACAGACACACGACACAGAGGAAAAACCAATAGTGCCTTGTTCTTCTTCTCTCTCTCTCTCGGTCATATTCTTCTTCCTTTCATGATTTCTTGACTTTGCTAATTAATAGCAAAGGATCAAGAAGTGTAATTCCTCGTCTAATTTGTTTCACCAACATAGATTGGGCTGTGGAATATTCTGAGAAGCAAAAAGCTTCATGTTCATGCCACAGAGGAGTCAAAGGATTGCTGGGTTTAAACCGGAGGCTTTGACAATCTGTGAGATATCATCTACCGAGGGAGTTTTTCCAGTGATATCATCCGCTTCTTCATCGGCGAAGAGTTAAACAAAGCAGGGAGGTATAATTTTACTCTTCCACTACTCTTTGTGTATTTTTTTTATTTGCTAGTGTCGACTCACTCACACATGGTTTCTTCATGTTTTCGAAGCTTCGAGTGGTATCAAAGCGTGTTGCTTTAAATGGCACAGGATGAGAGCATGCTAGATAATAAAATTAGCAAGAGTAATTTGATGAACGTGATAAGATCCTTTGTTGTTTTAGTTTGGGTAGTTTCTCTGTAAACCTCACCGTTGAGGTATCAAAACTCTATAAATTTATCACACTCTAATTAGTTTTCCTATAAACCTAATTTGAAAGGGTATGGGCAAATGTGGTGCTTGTTTTTTGTTGAAAAATGTAACAAGAAACTGCCTAAATGGATCGCAAACAAAGCTAACAGAGTTTTGGAAAAATTGCAGATAGACATTGGCAGAAAAAAAAAAAAAAACTTGCGGAGAAGATGAGCCAAGCCGCCAAGCCTAGCCGGAAGTTGAGCCAAGCCGAGGTTGCGCCTAGGCCAGTCCGTGGCTAGAAGCCGCAACCTAGCCCAGCGTGCCTCGGCTCAGCTGCGCGAGGTGAGGATGCAGACAGCATCCTCACGGATGCTAACCATCGTAGTCAGGATGCAATGCATCCTGGCCAGGGTCACGGGTACTCACCCGTGGACCATTGCCCTTGTATCTTCCCGGCCACGATCCTGTGCAGCAGCGTATTGGACCAAGAATTTTTTTTTTTTTTGGTCTCGAACCAGGCAAAATTATTTTTATTGCAATAGTTAATATTCTTTGGATATTTTGCGTGAAAAATAATAGTAAAAGATTTTAGGATTAAACAAGATCATTAATTAATTGAATTAATGCATTTAATTCTTTTATTTGGGCACTTAGGATTAAAAAACAGAAAAGTATGAAAACATTTACAGTTTTCTAGTATGCTAATTATTTTAAGTCTTGTGTGAACGTTTTTCCAAATACTTTGACAAGGAAAAATATTTTTCTTTAATTAAACGGTTATTTTAACTTAAATATAAATTAATTCTCGGTTATTTTTTTAAAGGTTTTTTTTCTTGACATAGAAAATATTTTGGATTTAGAAAAAATTGTAAGTTAAATTGGAAAGCCATTTTAATTTATTTTTGCAAGAGGAAAAATTATTTTTGTCGAATAAAACCTTGAGATCAAAATCTCTTGGAATTTTTAAATGGAAAAATTTTGAAATTATTAAGTTTTTAACTTAAATAAAAATAATCCATGAGGAAAAATTTCTCAAAGGGTATAAAGCTTGAGATTGAAATTTTTTATGGATTTAGACGTTTTATTCTAAGTTAAAGGAGAACATAATTGAAATTTTTCAAATGATATTTTTCGAAGAAAACCCTTATTTAAAAAACTAAATGGGCGAGGGGTTCCAATGGCCCTACGGCTTCTATCATGATTCTCATTAGAGATCGTGGATTCCTTGCGTCACCCTGAGAGTGAACCTGTATAGGATGGAGATACTACAAGGATCTAGAACTAGTGAAAGGATGCAATTAATAACCAGGGACGCGTACTATGATCGGCCAGCCAATGTTGCGGGTTATAGTGTGAGGTATGTTCATATGAAATAAGATGAAACAACCATCCACTCGATGGAGTTAGCTTCTAGATCATTATCCAGAAGGGAAATTAATTTGTGGTGATTAACACACTTAGCTTAGGAAACTGTTAATCTTCCTAAGAAGCTATGTTAGTTTTCCTAAGAGCCAAATTAATTATGTTAAAGATAGTAGTAATGGGATTAACTATTATCAAGTTTAATATGAGGATAAAGTGCACAAAATTATGTTTTATTCTACAATACTAAAATGTTATTTTACTTTTCAAAATTTCTGAAATGGTTGGTAGAGGTTCTTTCAGTCCCTTAGCTGTTATTCTATGCGAGAATAAGATAACGGGTCCAAACTATATGGAATGGAAAAGGAACATGGATATGATACTCACAGCTGAGGAGCATTGGTATGTCCAATACGAGACCTACCCAATAATTGGGGAAGGTTCCACCGCTGATGAGTGTGAGGCTGAAAAGGCATGGAAGAAGGCTGATGAGATGGCCCGATGCTATATGTTAGCCTCTATGTCAAATATGCGTCAATTTAAACACAAGCACATAACTACTGCATACGACATAAGCATATCACTAGCCACAATTATTGGAATGTATGCCCTTTAGACTAGGTTTCTAATATAATTATCAAATTTATTAATAAAAGAATTTATTCGCAAAATTTGTTTGTGAATTTACATTTTATTTATGCACGATTTACGTTTGAAAAATACCTGTTATATTTAAGTAAGTAATCCATATAAATGGTGGTCTTTCACAATAAGGTATGGATCACGAATTATTTAACACATAAACACTATTTCTTAACCGATTGATGACAATAGGAATCTTATCATGTTTAGGTTATTGTATGATGAATTCCAGATAGGGAATGGCTTATTTTTAGCCAGTGAGTAGTCCAATCACATCATAGCATGAGCATATTTTGAATACGTAGAACAAGACCTGTAATAGTGGTTTCTAAAAGTATTATTTAGAAGAAACCCAAACTATTACTGCTACAACGTAGACTAATACTCTACCGCTTGAGTATGAGTTGGTGCTGACGAAGTTGGAAGCATGTACTTTGATATGTTGTAGGTGAGGTTCTATTGTAGAGCCGATATACTTGTATATTGGGTATATGTAACTAGTTAGTTAAGATAGACTTATACAAGATAGCTTTTGCGCTATATCGCCCTTTGTGACTGTTCGAATGATCTAAATATCTAGGGCCCTGGGGAATATGACTTGGATGTTAGCTTTAGGGTAGCTCCCTTGGAAAGCAAAAACATTCCAAGAGTCATGGATCATTGGACTAGAGGTCTTAAGATGGTAGATGTCTTTTAGAGAGGTGTTAGTACACTCTTCCTTTCTAAATTTACGATGATGTGTAGAGGGGTATTTTAGTCATTACACCCGTAGGTCGGAGACTTTGCTAATGCAGCATTGTCCTTAGGTCAATATTTCCTTTAGGTGATATTAGAAAATATTTAAAATGCAAAATATAGCTATTTCTATAGCAGGGGTATTTTGATCATTTTAGTAGCCAAAGCGATTTGTCTTTTGGTTTGCGGAATAGCCCATAACTCCTGATAGTTTTGGGTTGGGGGATTGATCTTATATTGAAAGGATTTTATTTTATTCGAGTAGCTTGATTTATTTTTTGGGCTAGAATAAAATAAAAGGTCAAAAGATAGAGAATTATTTATTAACCAATTTAGGTTATTTATTTAATTTAATTATTGGGCTTGTATTAGTCCACGAATAATTAAATTAAATTAAAGGCTAAACCCAATTAATTGGGCCAAGGCTTGAGGTTAACATTGGTCCATTAGGTTATTTAATTAATTTAATTATTGGGCTTGTATCAGTCTAGGAATAATTAAATTAAATTAAAAGGTTTAACCCAATGAACTGGGCCATAGGTCCAAAGGTTTGTTTAATGGCTTAAACATGACGTGGGCTTTAGGGCGTCTGTTTGATTTTTGAATGCCTGGATAATAACCTATGATTAAGGTTGTTGGGATTAATTAGGAACACAGAAGTTCACTAAAGCATGTTCTTGTTTTTCCTCCTCAAGCCACACGTTCTCTCCTCTCTCTAGTGCGTTCTCCGTGTTGTGAAAAATAGCAAGAACAGAGATGAAAAACTCACCCGATTAATGCTTTGTAGCATTTTGTCAGAATGGGAAGATCATCTTTTTAATCCATAAACATTCAACATGCATTTCAAGTGGGGTTATATTCCGATAGCCAAGAGGATTCACGTGAAAGAGAAGGAGCAGATAGCTTGCAAGACTGCAACCGGAGGTTTCTTTGGGAGAACCAGTGGCTTCAAACATTCAACCAGAAGTAGTCTAGATATCTTCCTCAGTGCCCAAGAAACCTTTAAGACGTAGAGGTATAAAAAATATTTTTCCTTTCGTTGCGTCTCTTCGTATGCTCTGTTTCATTAGCATGCTTTTGTGAATTTTTGTTTTGCCATGTTTTGCCTTCAAGTGCTATCAGATCAGGTTTATATAGCAATATAGGAAGCATGGTAGTTAATTAAACTGGCCGATGATTGTTTGATATTGTTCTGTGAACCTTCGTTGTTTATGGTATTTGATAGGTGTCTCTGTAAGTCTCATCATTGAGACATAGGCTACTGTAATCTACTGCTTTCTTAGATGAAACATGTAAGCGCACTGTTTTAAGGGTATAGTGACTGTTTGGTTTTGTAATAACTCATTTTTATCGAGTTTGTAAGTGCCGCGGAAGAAAATCGTAGAAAGAAAAAAATGAAAAAGATGACACTGTAGACAGCCTACGCCATAAAGCCGAGCCGCCGAGGCAGAGCTGTGAAATGTGAGAGGAGCCGAAGGCCTTCAAGCCAGCCATGGCTTGGAGCCACAACCTGGCCCGAGGCCAACTCGGCTCCACGGCGTGCGTGAGGAAGGTTTCCTCGCAGAAACGTCAAGCTTCCTTGCGGATCATGCGCAAGGAAGGCTTCCTCACAGAAGTGTTGTTTTTCCTTGCAGATGATTCAATTTGCAAATTATGAATTGCAATTGCGGCGGGTCGTGGAGCAGCTTCGCGGGTGGGCACATGAGTCAATGGTTTCACTGGGTTGCGTGTGCGAGTTACGTGCGGGCGGGCTGATCCATGGGCAAATGGGTTTAAGCAGCCATCAATCTAGTGTGGCAGGTTCAGTGAAGCAAGGGATTTTTGTAATTAATTTTTCCTTGTAATTTTCTTTTTCGTTTTAGGTCTCATACCAGACGAAGTTATTATTTTTGCAATAGTTAATATTCTTTGAATATTTTTGCATGGAAAATAATAGTAAGGGATTTTAGGATTAAACAAGTCCATTAATTAATTAATGTGTTTAATTCTATTATTTGGGTACTTAGGTTTAAAAATAGGAAAATCATGAAAACGTCTACTATTTTCTAGCATGCTATTTATTTTAGGTACCTATGTGAACGTTTTCACAAAGACCAAAGTTTTTGGGAATTTTTGACAAAGAAAACATTTTTCTTAAATTAAATTGCTAATTTTAATTCGAACAAAAATTAATCCTTGGATATTTTCTCAAAAGATTTAATCCTTGACATAGAAAATTTTTTAGATTTAGATATTTTTGTCAGTTAAAATTGAAAACCATTTTGATTTATTTTTAAGAAGAAAAATTATTTTTGTCGTATTAAACTTGAGATCAATATCTCTAGAAAGTTTTATTGAAAATTTTTAAAATTAGTAAGTTTATTAACTTAAATAAAATTAATCCATGAAAAAATTATTCAAAGGGTATAAACCTTTACATAAATTTTTTTATAGGTTTAGATATTTTATATTTGAGTTAAAAGAAAACTTAATTGAAATTTTTAAAGGATATTTTCCAACAAAACCCTAATTTTAAAATATTAAGTGGGAGATGCGTTCCAACGGCCCTACGGCTTCTATCACAATCCTCATTAATGATCATGGATCTCCTTGCTTCACCTTGGGAGTGAACCCCTATAGGATGGAAATATCACAAGGATCTAGAACTCGAGACACGTGCTATGATCGGCCAGCCTATGTTAGAGGTTATAATGCGAGTAATGTCCATAGAAAATGAAAAGAAACGGTCATCCCCTCGATGGAGTTATCTTCTAGATTATTACCTAGAAGGAAAATTAATTTGTGGTGGTTAATACACTTAGTTTAGGAAACCGTTAACCTTCTCAAGAAGTTATGTCAGTTCTTCTAAGAGCCAAACAAATTATATTAAAGATAATAGCGATAGGGTTAACTATTATCAGCTTTAATATGAGGAAAAAGTGCACAAATTATATTTTGTTTTTCACAAACTGAGTTTTTTTTTCAGAAATGGTGGGAGATTTTTTTAGCCATTTGGCCATTATTCTCCATGAGGATAAGCTAGCAAGTCTAAATTATGTGGACTGAAAAAGGAATTTAGATATAATACTCACTGCTGAGGAGTATAAGTATGTTCTCTAAGAAACCTGCCATGTTATCAGGGATGGTTCCACCAATGAAGAGTGAGAGGTTGAGAAGACATGGAAGAAGGCTGACGAGATGGCTCGTTGCTACATGTTAGCCTCCATATCTAATGTGCTCCAGTCAAAACACGAGCACATGGCCACTGCGTATGCCATTAACACTTTGTTAGCCACGATGTTCACTGATAAGAGTCGGCCCGCAAGGCAGGAAGCACTTAGGATGATCATCAATACTAAGAAGGCTGAAGGAGCATCAGTTAGAGAGCATATGCTTAAATGATTGCTGTTTTTGAGGATGCAGGAGTCTTAGGGGCTGTTACTGACCTCGAGAGCCAAGTGGACATGGTTCTCGAATCCCTTCTGGGCTCTTTTACTTAGTTCAAGTTAAATTATAATATGAACAAGTTAAACATGAGTTTAACCGAGTTAATGAAAGAGCTCCAGGTGGGAGAGAAAGTTATGACGCCACAGTCCAAAGCTATGATTTCTAGGGCTTCTTTCTAGAATTGGGCCTAAGCCCAGAAAGTTCAAGAAGAAGAAGGCAAATGCACCAGCCCAGCCTAAGAACCAGCCCAACAAACCCAAGGGTAAGTGGTTCAAGGATCGGCAAAAGCGACACTAGAAAAATGTGTGTCCAGAGCATCAGGCAAAGAAAAATCCTATAGGTATTGTTTTCTATTTAGAGTCAATTTCTATGGTTAGATCGACTTCCACTTGAATTGTTGATTCTCGAGCCACTGATTATATCTGTAACTCCTTGCAAGGGTTTAGGAAGATAAGAAGACTTTAGAAGGGCGAGCATTGACTACCGAGTAAGAAATATAGCACAAGTATGGGCCCTTGCAGTGCGAGAGATGGGTTTTGTTTTTTATTGTAATAGAGTAATTATTTTAAAGGATATTTTATATGTGCCCAGTTTTAGATAGAATTTAATTTTAGTTGCAAAGCTAATAAATCATGGATATTCTATTTCTTTCCATTCTGGTATTACTATCAGTAGAAATGGAGAATTTTATGTACAAAGCACATGTATGGAAACTTATTCTTCATAAATCCTACAAACAATCAAACAAATAACGTTTAATCTAAACCTTTAAGTAAGAAGAGAAAGATAAATGCTAATGACTCATATCTTTGGCATCTAATGTTAGGTCATATTAACTCAACCAGGATATACATGTTAATCCATGATGGGCCCTTAGGATCATTAAGATTGGAAAGTTAGCCTCAGTGTGAATCCTACCTTATGGGAAAAATGACCAAAATGTCGTTCATCTAAAAGGCTGATAGAGACAATGAGATATTGGGCCTTGTTCACACTAATGTGTGTGGTCTTTATCTATAACAGCTACAGGGGGTTTTGAGTACTTCATTACAATCACGGATAATCGTACAAGGTTTGGTTATGTCTACTTGATGAGGTGCAAGTCTGACTCTTTTGACAAGTTCAAAGAGTTTAAGGCTGAAGTGGAGCGTCGGACAGGTAAACTGATCATAACCATACGATAGGATCATTGTGGAGAGTACCTCCTCTGTGAATTGAAGGATTACATGGTACATCATTGGATAATATCCCAGCTCTCTGCGTTGGGAACATCCCAACAGAATGGAGTAACTGAGAGAAGGAATAGGACATTGATGAAAATGGTTCGTAGAATGATGTCTCATGCTACTCTTTCGATCTCTTTTTGGGGATATGCCTTGGAAATAGTGGCATATATTTTGAACTTGGTACCTTCCAAGTCAATACGTAGGATGCCCTATGAGATGTGGATTGTGCATAAGCCAAGTCTAAATTATCTCAGGATATGGGGCTGTCCAGCTTATGTACTGATTAAGGGAGTCAAGCTAGAACCAAGATCAGAATTATACTATTTTATTGGGTATCCAAAAGGGACAAAAGAAGGTTACTTTTATCATCCCAATGAGCAAAAAGTACTGATAAGTACTAATACTAGATACTTAGAGGATGATCAAAGTACTTCCACTAAAGGTTCAACAAGGTTGGAACTTGAGAAGAAGTTATTTTCAGAAATAACTTCTTCAGACCTTATTATGGAACAAGAAGAGGTATAGCCTCAAGAACCTATACAAATATAGCCTTGTCGTAGTGGAAGGGTATCTAGAGTTCTAGAAAGATGGTCTAGAGAGGCTTTTGAGCTACTCTCTAACCATCAGGAATAAGATCCCACTAGATAGGAGGAGACTATTGATGATGCAGATGTAAATCTATGACATGAAGTAATAAAAGCCGAGATTGAGTCTACGTACATCAATCAAGTTTGGGATCTTGTATCTTCACCTTAATGGATAAAACCTATTGGGTACAAGTGGGCATACAAGAGAAAGAGGGGAGCGGATGGGAAGGTAAAAACCTTCAAAGCTAGGCTTGTGACGAAATTGTATACTCAGAAAAGGGAATCGACTCTGAGAAAACCTTTTCCCCAGTAGCCATACTTAAATCCATCTGTATTCTCCTTGCCATGGCATGTCATTATGACTACGAGATATGGCAGATGGATATTAAGGCGGCATTTGCTAACGACCATCTTAGTGAAAATATCTATACGTCCCAACCGGAAGGTTTTATTACTAAAAGACAAGAACATATGGTTTGTGATGCGTATTTATTTGGTATAAACATTATATAAAAATAAGTACATTCCCAATCAAGTTTAAATTAAAACATTAACCATAAATTATACATATGAGCAAGCGTACTCATCATTAACAAAGCATAGGGTTCAAACGAGTGTCGATCCTCAAGGAATAAGTAGGCATTAATCACTTTTCTTTCATTGTTTAACCGACTCAATAAAGTGAAAAATAATGAAAAGGAAAATAAAATAAAAATAAAGAATATATACACTTCAAGGATGGAAAAATATGTTATTTAGACCATTATTTTAACAAATAAGATCTTAAAGGACTCAATCATTATCATAATTAACTATTCTCTTGGCATCATGAGTGATTAGAGTGGACTCACTACTTTTGTCAATCTATGAATTCACTATCTTCTAGATAAATTAGTATCACTCGGTCTATCTTAACTAATTCACACACAAGATGCATTAAACACAATCCTTGATTAAATTTCCTTGGTCTGGCAAATTTAAATCATGAAATTAATCAATGAATCCTTGGTATGGCAAATATTAGTTAACCATTAATTACTCAATCCTCAGTAATTAACTCCCTTGGTCTAGCAAGTTAACAACCAATAAATATGAAATTAATCAATTGCAACTACCATCAATCCCTTTGGTCTAGCAAGTTAATGAAAAGAAACAACCAATTAATCTCGTAATACACATAAATAATTAAATACCAAGAAGAACAATCAGTTAATCAAAAGATCAATTAACTCTAAAAATCATGAATACCTAAAACAATGTCAAATTACAATAAAACGATTAACACATCATTGGTCAAGAAAAAGATAACAAAGTAAAAGAAAGCACTCAGAGACAAGCCTCCTTCTTCTTCATTTGTAGACCCTCTTGCACAACTCTCCTTGAATTGAAGAATTCCTCCATTAAGTTGAGTTATTTTCTATGACAATCTATGAATTCTCCCATTTTCTCTTATGTTTTCCATCTATTTATAGGCTTAGGAAGTGCCTAAACTTATTGGTGTAAGGTTCTTGGCCGAGTAGAAGTAGGAAGATACTAAAATTCTACAGATTACCAAAAATCGCGTGCAAAAATCATGTATCCGCCTTATCTTCATAGCACAGCCGGCGTCGCTTTGGCTACTAGAGCCGACGCTAATTGTATTCTATTTCTTCAATCATTCGCCTATTTTTTTTATTTCCCCGTAATGTTGTCCAAAGTACAGTTGGCGCCACCTTAGTTCTGTTTCGCAACGTTTTTGCTTTGTTTTACCCTTCAAATCTGAAATAATGCACGAAATACCTTTCTAAGGGTAAAATCTCAAATATGAAGGAATATGACTAGTTATTGAACAGAATATATCACAAAATAGCCTAAAATAACTTGGAAAAATATAACTAATTTATGCTCTATCATATTCCCCCACATTTAGCTCTTTGCTTGTCCTCGAGCAAAATATCAAAGACAAGTAAGAAAAACACAAGATTTTCAAAGAATCACTCAAATCAATTCCAAAACGATATCTCTAATGCTTTCTTCATTCAAGAATATAAAACACATGCTACTATATCTTTCATAACAAATGCAAGACTTGTGTAAGTGAATAGTGACTTAGTAGAACCATCCCAATACTTTAACAATATTCTTAGATCATTGGAAAGAATTTAGTTAAAAAAGAATATACATTCCATAAGCTTACTTTTCATACACTCTCTCCACTAATCTGAGATATATCATGATTCTACTTAGGTCAAGTAGGACATTCAAGCTTGTAATGTAAGGCTAGAGGCTTATAATGCGGCTTATCAAACGAAAGATATAGGAAAATCAACTATCAAAGAAGATGAGAGTTCGTAAGAAAAGGACAAACAAGATGTATCGAATAATTTTCAAACTCTTCTTGCTCTCCTACTCCGAAATCAATCAAAACCCTTAACCTTGTTTAGCAATTACAGTTCAACTATAGCAAATCTTACATTCTCTCTCTTTCTCTCTCTTTTTGCTCCTTCATCAGCTCTTTATATTTTTCACAAGATCACTTGAATTTTCAGCGATGGTGTCAAGGACTTGATGTAAACTCAACTTTTACAGCTCAATCACCATTCCTCTTGTGATCTTTCTTTTTTTTCTTTTTCTTTCAATTTTTCTCTTCTCTTTCTTTTCTCTCTTCTTTTGACTTTCACTGCTGTTGTTCTTTTCTTTCTCAGTTTCTCTCTTTCCATCTTTCCTAGCAACTTTTTGGTTTTCTTTTCTTGTTTTCAACCTTTCTTTTTCTTTCTCCGCTTTCCTTTCTTTCTCTTTTTTCCCAGCTCAACACAACTATTGATGCATGACTGACAATAACGAGTCATGATCTTTCTTCAAGTATTCTCCCTCAACTTTCTCTTACATGAACTTTTATCCATCAAGAGCAATCAAATATTTGGAAGAATTATTCAAACTCTCAGAAAGAAAATAATGGACAAAGTATGATAATGGATTTTAAGAAAGAAATTCACCAATGTAGGCTCAAAATAGGCACTAGGGATAATATAAAAAATAGGTAGGCTTGAAAAGCTCAAACTATCCAAAGAAGGCCTATTACCATCATCCTTAAGTTATATCATGAATGTTTTTCTTATTTCGCCTCGGGAGGTATTCAAGTAAGTTCTATAATGCTCAATAAATTTTAGTGTAAAAACAGGTTTAAGAACAATGTAAAGCATATGATCAAGAACTACTTAGTCCAAGTGCGTGCAAAAAGTCATGCATACGCCATAAATAATATAGAACATATGATCTATAATCTATAATAAATACATGCATTAAAAATACAGCTTAAAATCTCAAAGAAAATAAGAAAAAATTTTGAAAATTTTTGCTCACAAGAAGGATAAAGTATAAAAGAATGATGCATAGAAGAATTCTCAATCTAACCACTCATCTACAATTAAATTGGGCATTGTCCTTAATGGCTAAATTAACAGAACAAAGAATGAATGCCATTGGACCAAAAAATATAAAGGAGAAAAGATAAGAAAGATAATACTTCCATTCATTGTGTAATCTTCTATACAAGAGTCGAGTTCCTAGACAAGGAGGCATTGGTAAAGTACCTAAAAAGAAAAATACAAAAGAGCACACCAAAGCATAAAAAACTAGAAAACAAAAACTAAAGAAAGAAAATAGTACAAACGAAGAAAAGTAAGCAAGAACTAACTAGAAAAGACATGAAAACCTAAAGGAAAAACAAGAGTGAACCATAAGAGAAAGTATGGAACAATCAGCTCAATCCTCCTCCTCATCATCCTCAGTAGGTGAGGAAATGCCCTCACCACCATGTTCTCCCGAAAAATGCTGCCTCCATTTAGCCCATTGTTGTTCCATAGTAGCTTGCCGTCGGGCAATGTCATCGATGAAGCCCTGTAAGCGTAGGAGAATCTCCGTCTACTGGGCTAACTATCCCAGTACGGTAGTCTCGATGTCTGTCCTGGGTTGGGACTGAGAACTACTAGCTCGTGCGCGTGTTGGTGGCAGTGGGTGCTCCTCCTCCACAGGAGGTGGCCTAACCTGATCGGGATACCTGACCTCCTAGGGGGTTAGTCACTTTTTCAATTCTTGGTTGTACTTATACCCACAACTCAGTAGTGTTTGTTCCATAACCATATCATGCTCAGTGGTAGCCTCCATCAATTCTCCCATACTACCAATACTAAAATCTTTCAGAATTTTCATGATAACTAGAGGGAAGATGAAGGCTTTGGTAGAGAGATGGTGATGAACCACATCTCTAATAGATTGTATAATCAAGGGTGTAAGAGGGATAGGCAAGGTATTCATCATCCTATGAAAAATGTAGGTGTCAATAAGGCGGGTCTCATTAAATCTACTGGCACGGGGTACAACATTGAACCCAAACATATAAAGTAGAACTCTAAAGTTGGCAGCAAGATCATTGTTCGAATAGAAACTGTTGGCCTAGAAGGCATTATGCTTATAGAACCCTAGAGTGGCTCTAGTCCCACTAGCATTCCAATTAAGGTCAGAAAGAATTTTTTGATTGTTAACATCTATCCCTAGCCAAGAATCATCATCAAACACTTGGAGAAGATTGGCTAAGGGATTTTGTGTGATGATAATGGAGATTCCTTTCATACTCGTCTCAATATGGGGAAAGTATTTATTGCCCTTGTCAACCATGTTGGCATAGAATTCTTTTATTAGCACTGGATAATACTTCCCTTTTAGCTGTACTATCGATCCCTATCCTACTCTCCTAAACATCATTCCTAATTTAAGGGTACGGTCTAGGGTAGGTGCGAATGTACGCTATACAATGATCTTATTAGATGCTCTCCTATTATACCATTCCTCACATGATGGATCGATAAACTTAGTTGGTCTAAGGAACAAGGGATCGATGGATGAGGGGGCTGAGGAAGAGAAAGCTCTCGCCCTTTTAGAGGATTGACCCCGTGCTCTAGACATGTTGTCAAGTGAGTAGTGGTGAGAATAGGAGGATAGAACAAATGAGCTCAAAGAAGTAAAAAGGGTGTAGATACCTGTTGTAAACACAATCCTCAACTCTCACTCAAACCTCAACCACTCTGACCATAATAATGCCCAAACTCCTTCAATGTATATCACACTCTCAACAACACCAAATTCAATCTCTTCCAATCAATTCAACATAACCTACAAGAATACATATAAAGCTCACTGTAAAGCATAAATATGTCAAATATCCCCAATGCATTTGAGTATACATGATCATGTGAATGAAGGTATCATCATGGCATTATGTGAAAACCAATTCAAGTTCCATGTGTAGCAATTACTCAACCATTATAAATAGCCACAATTCTAACCTTAGATATATGCATGAATTTCCTAATGATCATGTGCCTGAATCAAGTATCTAAGAACCATTAACTTCTAATCTATCCAAAGTCAAAAAGCTCAAGAGGTAATGCCCCATTCAAGAGAACATAAACAACTCCCAATTTTGAGCTAAAATTGTCCCTAAAATTAGAAAAAGTCAACTACACCATTTTAACCGTGGGAATTGAATAAAAATCATACATTTGTGCTTGTGTATGCATGGGCAAGCAAAAGATGTAGTCTTTTTGCAAAAATCCAAGCTCTTTGCTTGTGGTTTGAAGATGAGTTCATTGTGGAAAATGGAAGATTTAGAGACTTTTGATCCATAGGATAAACAAAAGAAAGGTAGATGGATGTTATAAAAGTGAGTAGGAGGTGAAAAATAAAATTTTGGGAAGTTGGGGAGGTGAAGTCGGCGCGGGTTAGAGAGGATTTGAGAGGGAGTTGGAGATTTTGAAAGAAGAAGTGGCCAAAATGGCCTATTTCTTATGCCTTGCTCGATAGGAACAGGCGCTGGTCCAAGCCCTAGCCGGTGCCGACTACATTCTGTCTGGCCTTTTTTTTTTTTAAACTAAGAAAAATTATGAACACACAATAATGATGAATAATGCATTTAAATTCATGAGAAATAATCAACCAAAACGATGAAAATAAAAATTGTACCAATCACAAAATTGAAAGTAAATAAAAAAAATGGCTTCAATGTTTTCCATAGTTTTGATCTCGTGGATTTTCCTTAGTGTTTCCTAGCAATGTTCCCGCTTGATGATCCCCCAATAGTTTGGCTAGTTGACCAATTTGATTTTTCAAGTTGCACATGGAGGCCTCTAGTGTAACACCCCACAACTTAGGCCCAACAGGGCCAGGGATGTTACCCCGTCCAAATGATAAGGGGTCTTTATAACTAAGTCACATAAATGAAAATAAAACAATACTTTAAAATTGAACTTATTACAATCTAAAAATTCAGGGACAATTCCAAAATAAAATGATTGCTATTATCTTTCAAAGCAACACATAAAATAAACAACATAAAGTCTTCAAAACAGGCAACAAATCTAGCTACTCATCTCTACAGCAAGATCGACCTGAAAACTTGGCATAAAAGGTGATGAGATAAAAATCTCAGTAAGCCCGTGTGTGCTTAGAGTGTTTTAGATAAAACAGTTCATATATGTAAGTTGTACAAATTGTATAAAAGAAAGTACTGGCAAGCATTAAATAAGGTTAAAGATATAGAATGGCATTTGGCTTTCCAAACCAAACATGTGTACAATAAATACAACCACTCAAATGGGTGGCCATAGGTTACCACACGTGTTACCACACGTTGGGCCCCATAACCATATAACGGTCAGAATGCGACACTTTGGGCAGACTGACGAAAGGGTAGGTGATCGGCCTATCGGGTGAGACACTCCTCCTTCTTAACACCAAAACTTACTGGATGTCCACTCCGGAAACACACAATCCACATGACTGAAACTTGCTAGCTCGGATTGGCATAACCTACTGTACTGGCATCCTATCCAGGAAGGACTCACCCATCAGAGATGGCCACCTACTGAGAGACTTATCCTAACCCTTCAAAGACTAGTCCTAACAGTCTACCCTTATTGAATACTCAACGTTGATTCTCCCACTTGGGAGAAAATTGATAAAACATTGAGGCTTTCCTTTCCATGAATAGTGAATTTTGTTTTGTTGGTCATCAAGTACGTGACTTGATAGTAAAACCCTACAATGAATACAATGACTATTCTAAAAGCGTCCACTGATCGATTATTATTATTGGAATAATAATAAATTAAGATTAGTATGTTTGTGACTTGATGGCTATGTTTCTTGGCCATGGATATTTGTGATATCGAGTCAAGACATAAATAAATGTTAGAGAACATTGTATTGGACATGACCCATTTGTGAGAGTACTTCATGGAATATGTCATAAGTACTTTCTAGCCATAATAATATTGAAAGTCCTTGACCTAAATTCATCATAGTTTCTTACTTGATAAATTCTATATTTTGACATTGTCTAAAGTTGTCTTTAACTAGATAATAAATTAGACTACTTGTTGGATATAAAATAAATCAAGGAGAGGAATATGATTGATTGTGAAGGAATTTGTCCCTCTCAATTATGGGAGAGATATCCATGGGCCCCTTGATAAGTTAGGTTGTTAAAAATGCATGGCCGTGCTCAAATATATCAATCTAAGATATTGATATCATTTGTTTGAGCAGTCTACTATGAAATCAAGAAATAATTGATTAAGCTTAATAAGGATGACATGCTCAGTGCCTTATGCTTAATGCGGATATCGTGTGACAAAGGGACTAAATATAAAATTATGGTTTGGTTCAAAGAGATCACCGATCTTCATTTAACCTGGATAGTTATAATGTTTTGCTAGAAACCGCTTATAACTTGTGGGCCATTTAAATACGATTTAGGCACGCTACCGGTGTTAAATGAACCTATAGGGTCACACAATAAGCGAACTTGTTAGGTTATTTTTACGGTGACCGAGGTTCGATGAATACGGATGATATCCAGATTATAAGAATACGACTCGGTAAAATAATTAGTTAAATTACCGAGATAATGGCAGAATCTTATCATATCGGTTTTAATTTAATTTGAATTTAAATTAGAATATGATAAGATATGATTAGGGTTGGACTCTAAGAGGTTCGAGGGTTTTTAAGAAAACCCTAGCCGTCTTTCGATAGTCCAATTTTTCGGTTGAGAACATTCGTGCCATTCTCTACCGAGAGAAAGAAAAAAAACCTCTCAAACCCTAGGCGCTAGCACTCCCAGGAGTATCGAGTGAGTTCGCGGTGTGTATCCGTAGAGGACGTTCGCATGCTTGCGGCGTACGGTGATTGTTCGGGTCGAACGTACAACGGCGCAACCGAGAATCGAAGGATTTCGATTACGGCAACCGAGAGGTAACTCTTAATCGTTTACATCTTCTTAATCGTTTACTTGGGTCCTCGGGAGGGATTCGTAGATGTTTTCCGCGTTTAGGAGTCCACGAATCCCAACACGTCGACCCACTTGGAACTTAGTCTCCGGTGTACTTACCAATTGGCCAATCAATTCCTCCAATGGTGGCTTTTGAAGGTGCTTTGCATTATTGTTCATGGGAGGTTGGTTCTTTTGATTTCCCCCAGGAAATATAAAGAGCCACCTTGCCTAGGTTGGTTTCCGTTGCTCCGCGAGAAAGTGGGGTGATTTCTCCAACCAAGATTATAAGTAGAGCTATAAGAGTTGTTACCTGGACGGACATTACCTGCAAAGGCCAGCTTGTTCGTGGTTTCTTGGAGTGAACCCGTATTTTAGCACTTCATGATTTGGGTGCCCCTCTCCCTGAGAAATCACAACTTACGTTTAATACACGACCTTGAGGCGTCACCATTTGTTCTATCTTACGAGTCGAAGACGTCCACCTTAGCGTCCCGATGTTGCCACTGGCATCCACTTTGTGTACTCCTTGAACACTGACCTCTAGACCTTATACTTCCATAAGAGTAGTTATTAGAATCCGGATTTTTCAATAAGATCGAATACCTTTGCAGGGTCTTATGATTGATGGAACCCCCTGCCCGGAAGAAGAGTCCACCACTTAGCATGTTGCGAACGTGAGGCCATTCAAAAAGATGAGCATCTCGCATTCCTAACTCAAATCAGTAGTGTGGGTATTTTCTCAACATCTCCTTAAATCTCTCCCCAACTTTCATACAAAGGCTCGGAATCTAATTGTTGGAAGGCGAAAGATCTCATTCCTAAGTTTGGGCCGTCCTAGGCTGGGAGGGAAATATTTAGCAAGAAATTTTTCAGCTAGGGCATTCCAAACGAGTGATGGAACACAATAGGTAAAGACTTTAGCCAAGATTTGACTCTATCCCTACGAGAAAAAGGAAAAGGTCTTAAATTTATGGCATCCTCAGAGAAACACAGAACCATTCATTTTAAAAGTATCTGAATCTCAAGAAAACTAACTAAATGGGTATTGGGATCTTCTCCGAGCTGACCTATCAAATTGAACCATATTTTGGACCATCTGGATATTATTGGGCTTTATTTCAAAATTATTCGCATCCACCATAGGCCTAGTGATACTCGAGCACGTGCGCCGAGATTGTAGGTTCCACAAAGTCATCCAGCAACCCTCCTATTATTCCCGACATTATTATTTTTTTAGCACCATCCATTTCGACAATCAAGTTCCTTTGGATTGTCAGGTGGATCTGTGATAGTGTCTTTTCGATTTACGGGTCAAAATCGGCTATCACACCTGTCGGATTTCGGAGTCGTGTACCAAGGATAACACCTAGAAA